>CAKNYM010044141.1:5418-41538 GCA_932195095.1 Andricus curvator
TAGTTTTTCTTCAAAGGGGAAGATCAGTATATCTACACCCTATACATATGAACCAGAAGGCACAAAAAAGAATTTTAAAAATTATTTTTAAATTTCTTCTGAAAATTTCATTGAAGTTGGTGTTTTTTTTTTAGAACTTTGTTTGGAAACTGATTCTCCCTAAATTATATTTAATTTTTTGGCCTACATTTTTCTAGAAATTGGTTCTAAACATTATCAAGATGAAAAAAAATTAGTTTTTATGGTCAAGACTTCCCTTGAAAAATTTGTTTTTCTAAGATTAATGTTTCCATTTCCAGCATGTTGAAACCTGTTTTATACCTGGAAAACCGGTTTATACCAAATAAACCTCAATAAACTGGTTTGAGCATTGTCAGCACCCTCTCCTCTTACGTGCACATATGCCAAAAGTTTTTTCTTCAAAGGGGACGATCAGTATATCTACACCCTATACATATGAACCAGAAGACACAAGAAAGAATTTTCAGTTTTAAGATTTTCCCCTCGTACAACAATAGTTTTGCAGATTCATTACAGACTTATTAATCAGATTTATAAATGACCTAGGAAAATGTCTCCTTTTATAGTAAAGCGTTCGCACTAAAATTGTTTTGATCAGAATTATTCTTTGTTTATTTCCACGCATACAGTTTTCAAACATTTTCTGTATTATTCTACGATCAAATTTTTTTTGATTTAAAACAAACTTTGAGTTTGAATTAAAATTAAAGAATACATTACACGAATAACGACTTTCATCAACGCAAAAAAATAATGCTAGAGACTGTAGAAAATTTATTTGACACGCATAAACGAAATCGAAATCGGTTCTCTGGTAAAAATTTCCCTCAAAACTAATTTTTCTGGAGAAAATGTTTTGAAATACCTTGAGCGGTGTATTTATAACTTATGGCAATCCAACATTGTTTGAATAACTTTTATTTCGGTAAGTTAAGACAAATATGGCACTCGGAAATTGGTTTGAAAATTATTTTCAGTTATGAATTTTGCTTAAGCAGTGTAACAATACTTTCACAGAAACTCGATAACATTTTATGACAGATAAAAAATTAGGTTTTGTAGTAATGTCTTTCCTGGAAAATTTTTTGTTTTGATTAATGTTTCCGTGTCTATCATTTTGAATTCTGCTGGGCACTTGCAAAATTGGTTTATATAAAATACATAAACATAAAGCTGCAGATAATATGAGACTGTTTTCATAGTTAGCGGATAGCTAGCGGATACCGCCACTTATTCCTTTACACATGAAAAACCGGTTTATACCAAATACACCCCCACTAAACACGTTTGTGTAATTTATGGGAAATATGTGTTCTTTTGTGTAAATTACATGACATAGGGATTCTTTTGTGCGGTTTGTAGGAAATGCGTGTTCTTTTGTGGAATTTCCAGGAAATACGAATTCTTTTGTATGATTTATATGATGCACGTGTTCTTTTGTGTGATTTCTAGGAAACGCATACTTCTATCCTTTGTTTGCCTGTTAAAAACCCGGTTTTATTCACGTGCGTGGCATAACGGTTATTCCCACGCTCACAACATATGACTCTACCCCTACCAAACAATGCACTCCCCCACTCCTCATATATTTCACGTACATAAACCGACGCATGGCACCGCGTTGAATCAGTTGAGTTCTTATATGCAAACGAGCCACTATGTCGCAAGTTAACAATGATTCAGTAGAGATAGAATCCTCGCCGGTCTTTGATTTTTCAAAATCCGCGAAAACTCAAACTATCGAAGTGAATTCGTCAGATAATTAGGTTTAAATCTGCATACTTCAAAAATCAGGCACGAACAAAACTGGATAAACAATTCGTCGAATCATATTTTGAAATCGTGTTTATGGAACTGACAACCATCTTATATTCATACATTGTTGCCGACGTTGAATTTATTTTTTCTACACGTACATAATTAAATGTATTTTCTTGGAAATTCAATAAAAACAGATATGGAATTATAATTTAAAAATGTGTATGTTCACTACCTGTCACTTAAAATAGTTTAGGATAATTTTAAATTTTAATTAGTGAATGAAATATTATACATACCTTTAAGTAATTATAGCTTTGTTGTTATTTTAACACTCCTTTTCCAACCTAGATAGTTAGAAAATAAGATTAGGATAATTAATTTGCGTTGTAATTAGTTGTCTCCTTTTCCAAATCCTACTTTCCTCTTGGACTAACAGGGAGGGGGTGGGGCCCCATCCCCTTTTCGAGGCGCAACATGTCCATTCATTAATCATCGCAGGTTCGCACAGGGAGGGGGTGGTGCCCCCTCCCCTTTTCCAAATTCGACACATTCATTCGATGGGAGGGGGTGGGGCCCCCTCCCTTTTTTCTAGGTGAGAATCATCCACCCGATGGAATCATGTGTGACCCCTCCCCTTTTCCAACTCAGAATAACTCATTCGATCAATTAGGATAGCTGCCATTTTGCAATTAGGCCACACCCCTAATTAACGCCATTTTGCAATTAGGCCACGCCCCTAATGGGCGCCATTTTGTAACTAGACCACGCCCCTCGACCAATCAGGGGAGGTCACACCCCCTCCCCTACCCCCCACTCCTCCTTTTAGGCCACGCCCCTCGACCAATCACAGGCCGCCCTATGGCTCAAGTTATCTACTTCTATATATGTAAATAAAGTTACAAGTTCAGAATTTTGTTCTTATTAATGGCCATGGAATTTTGACAATGAAGTTTTGTGGAAACCCTGATAATATATATATTAATGAAACCAGGGTGACCGCAGATTAGGGGTCGTGCATAAATTACGTAACAGTTTGGAGGGGGGAGGGGGGTCTAGCTTCGTGTTACATAATGGTGAAAAAATACAGGGAAAAGTCGGAAAAAGCGTTACATAGGGGGGGGGGGGGGGGTCAACATTTTCGGAAAATTGCGTTACGTAATTTATGCACGACCCCTTAGGGAAGCCTTGGAAATCAAGGAAAAATCAGAGATTTTGACAAATTGGCAGAAGTCAAGGAATTTCTGTAAGAAGAACTTCAAGTCTCTGTCAAAAGTAATTAGAACTGCCAAACAGTCTCTTCCAGAATTTTATTGGAATCATTTAGAATATTTCAAAAGATGCCAATAATTTTTTTAAATAGATTTCAATAATTTGAAAGGATTTTAAAGATTTAAGATTTTTTTGTTTGTAATTCCAAGGAATTTTCAAGAGCCTTAAAAAGTTTCGACAAATTTTGACAGATTTGAAAGGATTTGAAACATCTTGAAATGTTTTTAAAGATTTTAATGCACTTCCAAGATATTATTAATTTTCAAAGGAATTTTAAAGGCTTTTAATATCTTTAAGAGAAATAAACCATTTTTTCTGGAGTTTTCAGGAATTTGGTAGAACTTCGGAATATATGAAACTATTTCATAGGACCTGCAAGGTTTCAATATATTTTAAAATATTTATATGTATTTCATGAGATTTCCGAAGATTTCAATGATTTTAATACATTTTAAAAGCTCTCAAGATATTTTAATAAATTTTCCAGGATTCAAAAAAATATTATAAAATTTCATTCAACTTCACGGGATTTTATAATATTTTAATGCATTTTAAAGAATTCATTCACACGAAGTGAGGGATTTTGTAGGTTTTCACCGAGGTTTTCACAGATTTGAAGAGATTTTCAAATATGTTTTGCAATTAATTTGAATTTATTTGAAATTCACCCTGAATCATTACTAATTCATTCAGAATTCTTTTATTATCTCTTTCCAATTTTTTCAATTCACCTGAATTCTTTCAAATTGAATCAATTCTGTTCAATTCAATTCAATCGTTTTTTTTTTCTTCAAATTTTCAGTTTTTGTTTAATTCGTCTTGATGCACATATTGGCTTTTAGTCACTTTTTGGATTAGATATTAGTCTTGCTGCACAAAACTTCGAATTAAAAATTATTGCTTCACACTCACGAGATATTCTCTGGAAATCTGTTTTTCAACAACATCGCATTCAAAATACAATACCTTCGAATAATTGTCAATCCGACTTTTTTTGTAATGCACTTTTTTTTTGCTTTTTTCGGTTCAAATATGTCACTTTTTTAAAATAAATGAAAGCTGTGACAGTCTTTAGAATAATAAATTGCATATCCAGGTCTCGGGCTCAACACACTGTTGACACTTTCTTTTTAGACGATGACGCTGTTTTGCCACTATTTTGAAGAAAATACACTAAAGACACTATTTTCAACTCAAAAACACAAATTTATCAACCAAGACAGATTTTACATACAATAAAAAAAATTTCATAAAAAATGTTGATTTTTCAAGCGAAAAGCATGGACTTTCAACAAAACTGTTAAATGTTCAACTAAATATGTCAATTTTCAATCAAAAAGATGAATTTTTAAACAAGAAGATTAATTTTCTATCAGGGATGAAGAATTTGGAATGAAATATGTACAAAAATTTTCAACCAAATATTTGAACTCACTAACTAACATAAGTACTTTGAGCAATGGATGTGATGTTAGTTATCTACTGATAAAAAATTGAACTATCAGATGAAAACAATGAGTGCAATCGCAGAATATATCAGGTAGAAAATATTTTTCTTGGTTAAATTATGCGATACGTCAAAATAAGTTATTTCAAAAAAAGTTAAAAACAGATTTCCGTAAAAGGGAAAAAATTATATTTTTTTGAAATGTATTTGTTTATTTCAGCTTTTCATAAGAAAGAGACTGTAACGTTCATGAAGGCCTGGAAAGTTATATAGACAGTATAATTTTCTTCTTATAATAAAAGAATTTACTTATTTTTACGTAAACAACAACAGATTCGATAAAAATGTTCAAGTATAACAAAGTTATACTAAAATACATTTTACTTTTTCGTAATAACTTGCATCATTTACGATAAAAATTGGAAAATTAATTTTTTATGCAAAAAATTCACTACATCTCTCAATGCATAATAAAATATTAGTGGCGAATGGATTACTATTGAGCAAAGGCAATAATTGCCGAGCAAATAGACAACTTAAAAATTTGTTATGATATTTCTTAAAAACTGAAAGATTGGTAATTACTGCCATTATTCTATGTATCATTCATTTTCTTCAATTTTGTACAACTTATATAATAATAAAAATTAATATTATTCGTAGCATTTATCAAATTGAAATTCATATACTCATATACATGCTATAACCAACAATTCACAATTTATTTTATAAATAATATTTCTTTTAATTTGTAAAATGAAAAATTTCATTACGGCAATATAATTTACAAATAAATTAAGTCTTAAACAAATTAAAGAGTAAATTATAATAAATTGAATTATAATTATATTCACAATTCATTCCGGATGATAGCGATGGCAGAATTTACCTATAAATAAATTATGAGAAATCTATTTATTACTCCTTCAACAGAGAAAAAAAATGAAAAGGAGCTCCTTATTCGTGGGTACACACATCATACTTGGTGCCTTCTAATTATTTTATACAAATATTTTGTCACAATAATTAAATATAAATAACATAGAAAAAATAAGTAGTTGGTTCATTCTTTTTCACATAAAAAATTAATAGGCGCGCGCCTTGGCGCGCGCAAGGCTACTAGTAAGATTCTAAATCTCTCACTGTAATCCACTGGATGTAATAAGATCTCTTAAGAATCTGTTGGTATTTTGCAAGATTCACAGAAAATTTGTATATGGTTTGATTCATTTGCAAAGGCATGCTGTGAGATTTATGATTATTTTTTGAGTCGCTCAATCTCAAAGCCTTCTGGAATCTTACAAATGTTACAAAATTATTTTTGTTAGAATAATTAAATTTTTACATTCTCATCATAATGAGAAAGTATTGGTTTTATGTGAAAAATGACTTTTGCGGATTCCATCAAATGTCGACGTTTTGAGGCCCCCTGAGTCAGAAAAAATGATTTTTACGTCGGTGTCTGTCTGTCTGTCGTTGTCGTTGTCGTTGTCGTTGTCGTTGTCGTTGTCGTCGTCGTCGTCGTCTGTATATCGAATAACTTTTGAAAGACTAATCGGATTAGATTGTGCTTTGGCACACAGTTTCAGGGGGCAAAAAGAGGAATCGAGTTCGTTAACCAGCCATTTTGTATGAAAATTCAAAAAGTTAGAGCATTTTCAAAAATTTTTATACCACTTTTTTCCAAATTTCAAAATTATATGTGCGGGAGCTTATAGTGCTCGAAAATCTAAACAATTTATCCTCACGACTTTTTTTGATAAAAAGAAAATTGTCCGAGTTACAGCATTTTCAAAATCCCCCCAAAAAAGCGAAAAGTAACATTTTCAGCCAAACAACGCACGATACGAAAAAAAGTCAAGAAAGGAAAAGTGTTTCTTTTCGCACGTCCTACAAGATTATCATAACCACTTTTTGAATTTTCTTGAAAAATCGAAAATTCATATTTTTATTGCACAAGAAATAATGAAAAATCAAAAAAATCAATTTCACGGTCAAACTATGCAAGATACGACAAATCATGACTGGACTAAAATTGTGCATTCAAAAAAGATCTACACATTTCTCATGGGTCACTTTTTGATAGGATGTGTAGTTTTTGTTTTATTCGTAAAAAATAACATTAACAGTGAAAAAATCGGCCCGATAAGCGGGCACATTCTCATCAAAACTTTGCTTATTTACTTTATTTTTCATCTCGGGTGTGTTTTTTCACAATATTTCATTGTTTTTATGTTCTCAATACTATTTCTAACGATTGAAACAATAAAATATAATAATAATTCAAACAATTTATTCTGACTGAAAATCTGACTTTTATTTCAGAATGCGTTTTGATCTTTGTTTACTAAAATAATTTCTGTGAAAAAATTCGACTATTACATTTATATTTCAAGAACTATGTTCCAAATAGACGAAATGAATATATATATATTTAAAAAAAAAAAAGAGTAATTGGTTCCTCGTTTAGAGGTGGGCCGGGAATGCGCAGATGGAAACATATGAACTCCTATCTAATACAACGCTGCTGAAGGCTGGTGACCTTCTCAGTATAAAACATCAAGCAATTGCGACTCTCTCGGTTTCCATTCCTGGTCCTCGCCCCCCCCCCCCCTCCCCCCGTAACAGAAGTTTTGGTGGGACTGACGTAAGAACTGGACTCTCCACTATACGACGAATCACTACTTAACTTGGGCATGATTTCGACTCGCACAGCAAATTTCGCGCATAAAGGTGGTAGTTGGGTGTACAATCTAAACATGAATAATACAAACAATAAAGTAGCCTCGGAATGGACTGAAACTTTGATTGAGGTTTTGAAATATGGTCAGGAGTAGATAGGGAATCACATGGTAGTCAAGGGGTCGGTTTGATTATGAATGAAAAAGCAAGATATATGTTCCAAAAACGACTTAAATACTTTTTTTCTCCCCTTTTCAGATAGTTGGAAAAAAATCTTTCTGATTGTAGGATTTATTATAAAGATACGGAAATATACGCTGAAGTAAAGGAATTACCTTCTTCGTTTTAAATCAAATACAACTTTAGTCATTTTTATCTGAAGAACATTGAACATATGGTCGTTGCGAAGCGCGACGACCAAATTGCGCGCAGCAAGCGCGCTCAAACTTTTGGGTTTCTATTATACGATGAACAGAAACGAGCGTGAAGCGCGAGGTTCACATGATGATCATACCAAATATCGAGCGCGAAGCGCAAGTGTCGTGATGAGAATGTGTTCCTTAAGGTCGATAGAACCTTAAGTAAATTAGTTCTTATTTTTATGTAAAACTGACATAATTAAACCAAAAGCAGGTCATAACGATGAAGCTTACTAAGAGAGTATTAGCCTGCGAAGCGCGCAATAGCGAGCACACGAAGTGTGAAAACCTAGGCGACAAATGTGTCCGAGCGCGCAGCGCGAGGTGAATGCATTATCGAGCGCGAAGCGCGAGATAAACATATAATCGAGCGCGAAGCGCGAGGTGAATACCTAATCGAGCGCGAAGCGCGAGATCCAACAGGTGCGCGCCGTAGGCGCGCTGAAACTTGCGAGCGAAGCGAGCCGCGCGCGAAGCGCGCGATGAGAATGTGCCCGCGAAGCGGGCAGATTTTTTTTCTTGTATTTCTGTTACTATATGCATTTTAAAGTAGCAGCATATAAAACCTTAAAAATATATAATATTAAAGAATATTATGAATATATACATTTATAGGGCAGAAATTTACTATACAAAATATGTGAGATTCTTCTGAAATTTGAAGTCCTAAGATTTCACTTAGTTTTATTGTTACTCTTATTTGTTAAAAATATAATAATTAGTAAAGCGTCATATGCGGTGAATAATGTCAATAATTATGCATCTAGGAACATACCTATTCTTTGGTGATTTTTCCACATGTTCGAATTAAAATCTATGTACAAAACCCTTATGAAATAAAATTCAATTCAGAATTATTGACAAATGTTCATGCAGAGGAAAAACCATTTCTAATAGATATTAATCTGTGATCTACTTGTCATTATTACTCACTATCAAAAAATTCGATTTGTTTGCTAGAACAAGATTGTATTTCTAAAGGCCGTGTCTAGATTCAACGAAATTCAGTGAGTGTCGAAAAAATATATTCGGTGAGCCCAAGAAAGCTGTAAATGGGTGGCGAGTTGTACCGAAATTCGGTGAGCGTAGCACACATATTTGCGGTGAGCCTAGACACTTCGATTCCTAAATTCTATTAATTTATCCCACTCACTCAATATTTAACAATGCGTATTAATAATTCATTCCATACAAATATTATGCAATATTATTTTGCATGTATTTTAATTCTTGCAAGATTGCGTACATTTATTCCTCATATCAAATCGATTTGGTTTATCTTTCAAAAAATTGTGTACCAATTAAATGAAATCAAGCCTAAAAGTCCTAAGATTTAACTTTCCTATTTCTTGTAGTATTAATTATTTTTGTTTTGTTCGCTTTTTTATTACTAAATCGATCTTGTTTAGGGAGCATTCTAAAGATAATTAAAAATAGCCCAACGTTCATTTAAAGTAATAGAATAATTTACTTTAATTAAATAACAATATATAAATGAAGGAGTATCCTATATTTTCATTGAATATTAAGTACAAGTTAAGTTTATATTGAAAGCCTTCAAGGATTAACAACAATAATTTAGAATTGCCAATGTTTAAAATGAAAAAATATTCTAAATTAAATGATTTAAATCAAGGGATTACAATTTGCAATGCTCAAAATTTTCCAATTCTAAATTGTACCTGTAATATCTTTCCGAGTTCAATTATTTCAAAATGTAAACATTATAAGTTTAAAAATTTAAAATTTAAACAATTTGGAACTTAAAACACTGGAGTATTGAAAATAAATTTTAATTGTGTAAATGGGGCAATTTTCAAACAAAAACGTTCAAATTGCAGAATTTTTAATTGAGAAAGTTTAACACTAAAATTTCTCAAATTCAACTCTTCACATTAAATATAATTTCAAATTAAAACATTTTTTCAAATAAATTTTATTTTTGTACTCTAAAATATCTCAAAAAGTTGGGGAAAAAATGTGGTGATCTTGGAAATTGAAATTTTTGAATAAATTTCAATTTTGATAAACTATATGAATTGTTCAAAACACTTTCCGAAGTGTTTAAGAAAGATCCAGATACGAATCCTCAGGTTTTGTAAAAGTAAGCTGTAAGTTGTGAGCTTTGCAATTTTTTAATTTTAAATTCATATACCTCTGGACACCTATGAGTATCTTTTTTAAAAATTAAGATTGAAAAGAATTTCATTTTCTCATGAATAACTTTTGTTAAATAAGCAGGAAAAATATTCAAAATTAAAAAATAAAATTTAAAACAACCTCACTTTTTGGCTAATTAGAGACAAGAATAACATAATGAAAAAAGAGGGAGAAAAGCCATTTCATGAACTGCGCAAGCACCTTTGGACAGTGGCGTAGCCAAGGGGCTGCAAGGGCTCAAGCCCCCCCCCCCCCCCCCCGAAGTTTCGTAATCACATCTGTTATATACTGGAAAACTTCATTCTATTTACAATAGCTTATGTCTAATGTCTATATTCTGACAGCTCTGTTATTGGCCAGAAATGCTAATGAGAAAGAGGGATTATACAGAGTACCATAATAAACTGGTGTCTATTCTTGATATTACATCCGAAAATGAAGGCAATAAACAACTGTAGATTTCCACATTTGAAATTAAGTAAACTTAACACACCAAAGATTCAATTATAAGTATAGCTTCATCCTAATCCAGAAAAACTACATGAAGTTAGAAATTCAAAAGTGGATCCTAAATTAGGAAGGCCCTCATTGTAGAGTGTAGACTAAAGTGGTCTAAAAATGCATTGACATTTTTTTTTTCAATCTTCATGCCTATCGCCCTCAAATTTGTTCGAATCCTCCCTCCAAAATGCGTTAAAAAAATTATATTTAGAGGTTCCGCAAGCCCCATGAAGTTTAGCACGTGCTTCCCATGAGAAAAAAAGTCGTTTTCATAAATTTTGTTTAGGAACGGCAATATTAGGTGAATCGAGTTGAAACTCAATACTTTTTTACAATTAGTCTGTTTTATAGGGTTCCAAAGAAACCCCGTAATTAAAAATTGGGTTTTGCGAGTTTCTGGCGCTAATTATAATTTGTTTGCTGTTTTTTGAATACAAATTGTTTCTAATACATAGAATACTACTTTATAGTGATAACTAGAAGCTTGCATGAATTCTTTAAACAATTTATTATTGTTTTTAGCAATTTTCTCTTAGGATAGATTTGAAAAGGCGCGGTTTTTCCGAATTTTTCAACTTATTTTTAACTTTTCAATCAGAGCGAGGCAATAATCAATTTAATTTAGCGAACCTCATTGTTTAAACAATTCATTATTATTTTTTCAAATATTCTCTTTGAATAATGCCGGAAATTTGTGGTTTTTCTGAAATATTCAAATTTTTGTTCACTTTTCGCTTAGAGTGACTTAATAATTAGTGAAATTTGACAAATATTATTGTTTAAACAAATAAATATTGTCAATTTTTCACTTTGTGAGGTGATAACTCTAATGCAAGTTAACAAACAAAATTTTTTAAACAGTTTATTATTGATTACAACCATCTTCTCTTAGATAATTAGAAAGTTGCGATTTTTTCCGAATTTTTAACTTTGCTTTGTCTTTTTAGTTATAAACATATAATAAATAAACAATACAGTGAATCATTTTTTTAACGATCTATTTTTTTTTGTTCATATATTTTTTCTGAAATAAAATAGATATTTGAAATATTCTTCAAATTTTCTATATGAATCATATTAAATATAAATTTTCCTTGAGAACCTTTGTGTTTGAATTAATAGAATTATTTATTATTTGACACTATATTTTGTGTCCTGAAATCAAGCGAAAATGGATATATTTCATTTAAAAAAAAAAAGTGTGACATGTACGCTTATGGTTCTCGCCAACATGTAATGCGTTTTTCTCGAGGAGCGATTTTTCGAAGTTCCAACTTCAAAAATG
The DNA here is from genome assembly GCA_932195095.1 of Andricus curvator. Taxonomy (NCBI): domain Eukaryota; kingdom Metazoa; phylum Arthropoda; class Insecta; order Hymenoptera; family Cynipidae; genus Andricus; species Andricus curvator. Next base: position 16,964 of record CAKNYM010044141.1, read on the forward strand.
CCCCGGCGACTCGTTTTTCAACCTAAAGCAGGCTTGTTCAGACAGGGGAAATTGACTCAAAGGCCACATGTTTGAGTTTCACCACCATTTCTCTCTGCTCAGCTCCATGGTGGTCGCTCTCGTAAAGTTTAATGCGTAGCGGCCAGTGGAAGTGGGAAAATCGCATCTGGCAAATAAGCAATCTCGACAATATTTTCATTCGTTCTGTGACATTTTTACTGTTTTCTTGAAAAATGTCGGATTTAATTGACCCAATTATTTAAATTGTGAAGAAGAATTTTTGTATTGGCATTTGGGTCTTATGGATATATTTAATTAAAAAACGTGCATTACATAAAAGTTAAATTGGCAAACGTTTCGACCACGGATAGGGGTCCTCCTCAGTGCCAGATATTCAATTTAAAATTAAACTTAAAATTAAAGCTTTGGTATGCAATATTTGGTAAAAAAAGGGAAATTCATGCATAAACTTAGCCCTTCTATGTCATGCAGCTCCTCTCTCTCTCTTTCCCTCTTCGTCACTCTCTCCCTCCGCCTTTCTCTCCGTCTCTGTCACCCACACTCTCTCTCTATACGCTTCCTCTCTGCGTGTTCTTCCCTTTTCGTTGCAGAAGGTGAGAGGTTGTGGGGAAGTAAATCACTCCTTAATCCCACAAACACAATATTCACACACACGTTGAACAAGGAAACACGCTTTTAAGTTCGAAAGGAAGTTAATAATGAAGAAATAAGGTAAACAAGTGAAAATTATTATATAACAGATTTCTGTTAATATAAAGGGATAGTTTTCGACGTAAAAATGATAGAGACATCCGCTCTGTTTCAAATCACGCAGAAAACTGAAAAAGCATTCTCAGAGGTCCTCCAGTTTAACGACCTACGAAAATTCGAAAGAAAGATGCTTTAATTTATAAAGGGCTGTGGCAGTAAAACTGACTGAAAGTGGGAGGACAGATCGCCGGTCCACTTGAGGGAGCGACGACCGTAGTCGCCACGTGTTGTCAGAATTTTTGTCTCTTTACAACAGGGTGGTATATTTTTGAAAGTTTTTCAATATCGGTTCTTAAATTGACCGCATTCACATTACCAGCAATGTGACACATTTCCATTACCAGACTTTACGGTAGTGACATTCATTCGCAAGAATTTTCGCGTTTTCAAAATCGAAAAAATGGTCTTTCTCAATACTATGCTTCGTAAGCATTGTCTGTTTATTAGGGACCTTATTTATATCCTTCTTGTGTTCTTTAACCCTTACTCCTAACGGACGCTTAGTTTGACCGATGTAAACCGCTTTACAATTTTGACCCTTGCACCAAATGCCATAAACAATATTGCTGTTTTGCAATTTATTTAATTTATCTTTAGTGGGCCTCAAGACCGACGTGAGGTCTCTGTTACTTTTTAATGCCGTAGTTATGTCGTAATGCCCGAGAATTCTCGCAATTCGCTCAGATAGACCTTTCACGTACGGAAAGCTGATGAAAGACCTAATTTCCGCATTTTGAACTATTTCATCAACTCTACGATGTTCATTTTGGGCCAAAATATTTAATCTGTGATTAATATTCTCTCTAACGAATGTTTCCGGGTAAAAGTTATCGCGAAGTGTGTCTTCCACCAGTCGTAAATTGTCTAGATGAAATTGCTTATCGGAAAGGAGAATGACTCTATCAACCATATTGAAAACTACACTTTTTTAATATTTTTGTGGGTGGTTTGAATCGAAATTTAGGCATCTACCAGACCAGGTGGGTTTGCGGAACCAATTGCAGTTTATTTCTTGGATGTCATTTCTGTGAAAAGTTACATCCAGGAAGTTAATCGCCCTATTTTGTTCTTTTTCTAGCGTGAATTTAATTTCAAAATCATTCGAATTAAAAACTTGTAGAACGTTTTCTACTTCGTTTTCCGGGAGAGCTACTAATATGTCGTCGACATAACAGACATACAACGGTACCTGGAAACCTATTTTCGGCAAAATAACTGTTTCCAGATCGTCCATAACTAGGTCTGCTAAAATCGGCGAAAGGGGAGAGCCCATTGGCAGTCCTCTTTTCTGGAAGTAAGTTTTGCCCTTGAAATTAAAATCCGTACTATCTAGACACAATCGAAGTTCTTCCTCAAAATCTGGCCACGGAATTTTCGTTTTATCGCGAATTTGATCCCACCTACTACGAACCGCCTCGACTGCCTTTTCTTTTGGCACATTAGTGAAAAGAGAAACAACGTCTAGTGACGCGAAGACATGATTTTCCGGAATCCTAAAATTCCTCATTTTTTTCACTAAATCGAAGCTGTTAAGCACTCTCAATTTAGGAGCTTCAATATTATTAGCAATAATATTTTTGGTGAATGTCGCTAATTTGTAGGTAGCACTACCTACATATGAAACGATTGGCCTAAGCGGGACACCTGTCTTGTGAATTTTTGGAAGGCCAGAGAGTCTTGAAGGGTTAACGTGGTATATCTCGGTGAATTCATTGATATATTCGCTCGATTCCCATTTTTTAGCTAGCTTTGTGACTTCCCTAGCAATTTTTTTGGTTGTGTCCCTATATCTTGTAACGTAAGTGTCCTGATCTTCTAATAATACATTAACTTTCGCGTCATAATCTACTCTTTTCATCGCGACGGTAGTATGGCCCTTATCCGCGTTAACAAAGATAATCTGAAGATTTTCTTTTGTAAATTTTTCGGCCTGTTTAATTTCTTTCAATGGTTGTATGATTTTTGATTTTCCCGCGTAGCCAGAATTCATAACACCGCATATAGTGCTCGCGATATTTAGTCTAGCGCGATCTTGACCTGCCTCTTGTATTTTGTTGATATTCGACTCAACACTGGCTATGAGATCGTAAACCGGTATTTGATCTTTTTCTATTTTTACGCCATAATTTTTCCCTAGACTAGCTACTTTGGCCACATTTTCTGGTATTTCAACGCCCGATAGATCGATTTTTTTTTAATAAAACAGTAAAATCCTCAATCAAAGCAAATTAATTTTCAACCAAAACAGATGAATTTTCAACCAAACAGTTATTTGCATTTTTAATCAAAAGATAAGCTTACCATAAAATAGTTGAATTTTCAACCAAATAGTTACATTTTCAACCAGAAAGATGAATTCTTACCAAAACACATTAATTTTTAAACCAAATACTTGAATTTTCTATTAAAAAAAAAAAAATTTTTCAAAAAAATACATAAATTTACAACCATACAGTTATATTTTCTACCAATTTGTTGAATTTTTGAGGCAAAGATACAATTTTTCTACAAAACATTGATTTTTAAACAAAAAATTTCATTTTCTACGGAAACAGAATAATTTTTAACCAAAACATTTGTAGTTTTAAGCAAAAAGATGAAATTTATACAGAAATAAATGCATTTTTAAACGAGAAAAGCAAAAGTCCACGATTGTCCACGATGGAGGACGGGGGGTCTAGCGGGTCTAGCCAAAGTCCACGTGGACTAAGGAGGTCCACAATTTTTTTTTTTAAATTGCATGCAAACCTCCCCCAAAATTGTTGAAATCCACAAAAAATGAATGCGTTTAAAAAAATGATATTCAAAAATTCCGCAAGCCCCATGAAGATTAACACGTATTTCCCATAAAAAAAGACATTTTTGTAAATTGTATTCAGAATTGTCAATATTATATATATCGAGTTGATCCTGAAAATTTCTCTTCAAAATCAGCCATAGAATACGAATGAGACATTTATTTTCGAATTCCGCCCCTATAAGTCTATTTTATAGGGGTTTAAATAAGCCCCATAAGTTAAAACTTGGGTATTGCAAGTTTTTGGCGCTAATTATTAGTTTTTTGAGGTTTCTTTTAGTAAACATTTTTTATAGTGCATTAAATATTACTTTATAGTGATAAGTAGATTTTCAAATATAATATTAAAACAATTTATTACATTTCATAGCCATTTTCTCTTAGAATAAAGTTAGAAATTCACAGTTTTATCTGATTTTTTCAACTAATTTTCAACTTTTCAGTTAGACCGAGGCAATAATCAACTAAATTTAACAAAACGAAATTGTTGGAACTATTTATTATTTACAATAATATTCTTTTAGAATAATGCTAGAAAGTTGCAGTTTTTCTAATATTTTCCACTTTTGGTCCACTTTGAAATTCTAGTGAGGTAATAATTAATTCAATTTAACAAACATAATTTTTCAAAGAATTCATTATTTTTAATAACATTCTCTTTAAATAATGCTAGAAAGTTACAGTTGTTTTTTAATTTTTAAATTTTTGTTCACTTTTTACTTAGTGAGATTAATGCAAGTAGCAAACACATTTGTTCAAAAATTCCTTTTGGGTTATAACTATCTTCTCTTAGAGTAATGCTAGAAAGTTGCGGTTTTTTCTGGAATTTTCATATTTTCTTTGACTTTTTAGTTTTCGGTAACTACTTCAAGAAAAAAATTCGCATTCATATATTTTATTACATATAGAAAATTTGAGGAATATTTCAAATACCTGTTTTATTTCAGAAAAAAATATTCACAAAAAGAAAGATTGTTTGAAAAATTATTTTCTCTATTGTTTATTTATTATTTGTACGTAACTAAAAAGCCAAAGCAAAGTTGAAAGTTAATTTGCCTTAGTCTTCAATAAAATGTATAAATGTTATGGGTCAATCGATTCGTCTTGAATCCACACAACTTTTCTATTCTCGCATCAACTTTAAATTATGAGAATGAGAAAATTTTTACTACAAAAAACGTTTTTAAAAATATATAAATTACCATAACTTTCCTACTATTTAATAAAATGTATTAATATTGTAGATCAAACGATTCGTCTCGAACCAAGCAATCTTTTATATTCTTGCATCAACTTTGAATTATCCTAATAAAAAAAGTTTTACTGTAAAAAACCGTATTTTCAAATATTATGTATTACCATAGCTTCCTTACTCTTCAATAAAATTTATTAATATTATAGGTGAATCGATTCGACTCGAATCAACACATCTTTTCTGTTTTTGCATCAACTTTGAATTATGTTAACGAAAAAAGTTTTACTATAAAAAAACGATTTTCAAAATATATAAATTACCATAACTTCCCTACTCTTTAATAAAATTTATTAATATTATAGATCAAACGATTCGTCTCGAACCAAGGAATCTTTTATATTCTTGCATCAACTTTGAATTATCCTAATGAAAAAAGTTTTACTGTAAAAAACCGATTTTTAAAATATTATTGAGTGCTAAAAAAAAATTCAATAAATATTTTTAGAAATCTTTCAGTCAGTTTCAAGATATTAGTGAGGAAAATAAGCCCTCCAAATTTCATCAATTTATCTGCAACAGTTTTCTAGTCATCGTAATCACAAAAAAGCGTGACATCCGCGCTCACATCCACGCACACACACACACATCCACACACACACACACACAGCCGGACAATTGCTTAGAACATTGTATTATACATTTTTAAATTGAGGAAGGTTTAATTAAATGAATTTGAAATTTTTTGAAAATGTTACCGTTACAAAGCTTCCTCTATGAGGAAGCAAAAAATTGAACAAAAGAGATGAATTTTCAAATAAAAATATAAATCTCCAACGAAAAATTGTTTCTTAATAAAGTGTTTCTACCAAAATTTTCAAACAAAATAGTCGAATCCTCAAGCAAAAAATCTGCCCGCTTCGCGGGCACATTCTCATGGCGCGCTTCGCGCGCGGCTCGCTGCGCTCGCAAGTTTGAGCGCGCCTACGGCGCGCGACTGTTGGATCTCGCGCTTCGCGCTCGATCATATATTTATCTCGCACTTCGCGCTCGATTATGTATTCACCTCGCGCTACGCGCTCAGGCGTATTTGCATCGCGCTTTACGCTCGGCTCCTCTAGATTTATGAACTTCGTGTTCGACTTCGATGAAAAGAAAAAGTTTGTTTGCAAATATTATAAAATTATCAAAACCTCTACATATTAAGTGATTGTTAAATTTGTTTTTATTTTAGACTGAAAAGGAACTTTATTTACTCAAGGTTCTATCGACCTTAAGGAACACATTCTCATCCAGACACTCGCGCTTCGCGCTCGATATTTGATTTGAAAATCATTTGAACCGTATGATAGAAACAAAAAAGTTTGAGCGCACTTACGGCGTGCGATTTGGTAAATACACTGAACGCGCACTTTGTGTTTCGTGTTATATGTTCTTCATATACAAATTATTAAATTTGTATTTGATTTCAAATGAAAAGGAATGATATAATTCAGGCGACAAATTTTATTTGTTAACATTTTATTTTAGCTTGTGCCGTTTATCAAAAAAGTTAATTTTTTCATTTTCAATATATTCTTACCACAAAAATTGATTACAGGTTTGTAAGTCTTTTTTGAATGCACAATTTGTGTTCATTTATATGTTTTCGTACCTTGCATTGTTTTTTCAAAAATTTGATTTTTTTTACTGTCAATGTTATTTTCACGAATAAAAAAAAACCCCGCATCCTATCGAAACGTGAGTCACAATAATTTTGTACCTCTTCCTTGGATGAACAAATTTTGTTTTGGTCATTTTTTCGTAGCTGGTAATATTCGTCTGAAAATTTGATTTTTCTATTTTCAATGCTCTTCTTTACGAATAAAACAAAAACTACGCGTCATATCAAAAGGTGAATGATAAGAAATTTGTAGATCTTTTTTAGGTGCACAATTTTGGTGGGATGATCTTTTCTGGTATCTTGCATAGTTTGACAGAAAAATGGCTTTTTTGATTTTTCATTAATTTTTTGTGCGATCAAAATTGGAATTTTTTATTTTTTAAAAAATTCAAAAAGTTGTTATGAAAATATTATAGGGTGTTCAGGAATCAACGTTTTTCTCCTCTTGACTTTTTTTCATATCGTGCGTTTTTCGGTTTAAAATGTTCATTTTCGTTTGTTTTTTGGAATTTTGAAAATGCTATAACTCCAGGAATTTTTTTTTATCACGAAAAGTCATAAGAATATTTTGTTCGTCATTTTGCGTACTACTAATAACCCTACATAGAATTTTCAAATCTTCAAAAAAAGTGGTCTCAAAAATTTTCAAAATGTGCTCACTTTTTGGATTTTCATCCAAAATAGCTGATTAACGAACTCGTTCTCTATTTTTCGGCCATAAAAAAGTGTGCCAAAGCTCAATCAAATCTGATCATTTTTTCGAAAGTTATCGTGGCTACAGACAGACAGACACCTTCGTAAAAATCGTTTTTTCTAGCTCAGGGGGTCTCAAAACGTGGAGATTTGATGAAAACCGACTATGTCAAATTTTACATAAAGCCAATACCTTCTCATTGGAATGAGAATGTAAGAAGAGTGCCTGGTAAGGGATAAGTTTTTCCAAAAATAGTTGAATTTTTATTTTTTTTAAATTTCAGCTTCACTTTTCAACGGCAAAATATGACTTTTAAATAAGAAGTACATTTTCTATCAAGATACTGGAATTTTCAACCTAAGAACACGATTTTTCAAAAAAACAGTCGAAAATTCAACAAAATATAGTTGAATTTTTTAACCAAACAGTAGCAATGTTTAACAAAATTTCTCTCGTGTTGAATTTTCCATCAAACAGTTGCATTTTGTAATTTCCACTAAAATAGATGAATTTTTAAATTAAAAAGATAAGTTTTCAAAAAAATAGTTGAATTTCTACCAACAAAAATTTCAGTTTGGCTATTTAACAACTAAATATGAGTTTTAAATAAAAAAGTACATTGCACATTTTCTATCGAGAAACTTAAATTTCCAACCTAAGAAGACGAGTTTTCAACAAAACAGTTGAATTTTCAAGATTTATTATAATAATCTTTATTTTATTTCATTTTACGTGTCTTCAAAACTAAAAAGCTTCAAATTTTAGAGTAATAAACTCCATCGGAAATTATTTCTAAACAAGCAAGCGAGGGGTAGCGCGCTAAACGCAATGGTGGGGGTATACTTAGCAGGTAAACGAATGCGAGTCGGGAATCGGTCTAAAGAACACAAGAAGGATATAAATAAGGTCCCTAATAAACAGACAATGCTTACGAAGCATAATATTGAGAAAGACCATTTTTTCGATTTTGAAAACGCGAAAATTCTTGCGAATGAATGTCACTACCGTAAACGTCTGGTAATGGAAATGTGTCACATTGCTGGTAATGTGAATGCGGTCAATTTAAGAACCGATATTGAAAAACTTTCAAAAATATACCACCCTGTTGTAAAGAGACAAAAATTCTGACTACACGTGGCGACTACGGTCGTCGCTCCCTCAAGTGGACCGGCGATCTGTCCTCCCACTTTCAGTCAGTTTTACTGCCACAGCCCTTTATAAATTAAAGCATCTTTCTTTCGAATTTTCGTAGGTCGTTAAACTGGACGACCTCTGAGAATGCTTTTTCAGTTTTCTTCGTGATTTGAAACAGAGCGGATGTCTCTATCATTTTTACGTCGAAAACTATCCCTTTATATTAACAGAAATCTGTTATATAATAATTTTCACTTGTTTACCTTATTTCTTCATTATTAACTTCCTTTAAAACTTAAAAGCGTTTTTCTTTGTTCAACGTGTGTGTGAATATTGTGTTTGTGGGATTAAGGAGTGATTTACTTCCCCACAACCTCTCACCTTCTGCAACGAAAAAGGAAGAACACGCAGAGAGGAAGCGTATAGAGAGAGAGAGAGTGTGGGTGACAGAGACGGAGAGAAAGGCGGAGGGAGAGAGTGACGAAGAGGGAAAGAGAGAGAGAGGAGCTGCATGACATAGAAGGGCTAAGTTTGTGCATGAATTTCCCTTTTTTTACCAAATATTGCATACCAAAGCTTTAATTTTAAGTTTAATTTTAAATTGAGTATCTGGCACTGAGGAGGACCCCTATCCGTGGTTGAAACGTTTGCCAATTTAACAAATATGTAATGCACGTTTTTTAATTAAATATATCCATAAGACCCAAATGCCAATACAAAAATTCTTCTTCACAATATTTTCATTCTCTGGACAGGCTAAAGGGTATGCCTTGGGCTTAAAATGCGGGCAAATTATCCGGCTATATGGATTCTTTACGTAACTTCATACCGGCCATATAATTATAGTAGTAGTAAATATATAGTAATATAATTTATAGTTCCTAACTACAAAGTTAAAGAAAAGCTTAAAAGTTCTGAGGAGATAGTTATAAGCAATAATAATTTGATTAAACAAGTTTGTTTGTTAACTTCAATATTAAGTCATTTTATTTTTCGGATACGCTTTTTTGCCCTTCTTCCCTAAGGTCAGCCCCCTCCCCCCACACAAAAAAAATTCCTGGCTACGCCGCTGCCTTTGGACAGTTAGTGTAAATATCGGAGTTTCACTATCTAACTTTTCTAGCTATTTCATCAAACGAGTAACGTTTTTTCGAGCACATGTGTAGTGCAATAAAGTTCAGTGAATCTAATTTTAAGTAATCATCAATTAACCTTAGGTTTTGATTCTACTCAGAGTTCTGTCAAACAAAAGTTTTCGCTGCTTCAAACTAGGCAAGAAGAAAATTGACATCCTTTCACATTCTCAGCTTTTTAATTATGGAAGGTTTTTTCTGTGTAAGAAATTGTAACAAGTCTATCTACTATCTTGGTCACTAGTTTTTTCGTCAAGAATTAATAATATACTTGGATAAATTTCTTTTTTAATACGTAGTAAAACTTTTATTTACTCAAAATATAAATATAAAACTCCTTAGAAGTATTTTTATTTTTGTAATTCTTGAAATTTGATTCCATTAATGTTGAAAGTGTAACCGATCTTTTATTTAAAGCAAAACAAGTTTAGTGACTATAAATGTTTCTTTGATTAAAACTAGAACATTCTTGTGTGTAAAATAACATTTATTTGTGACAATACAACTTTTTTTTTTAATGAATCTTGTCACAATTTTTGGCAATAATTATGAGAATGACACAGAAAAAACTGAGGGTGGGTACACCAAACTAAAGGTAAACTTTCCGTGGTGAATCGCAGACATCTAAGGCGGACTTCGCTAGAGACAGCACGTCACAGGCCCGTAACCACGGAAAGTTTACTTCAGTGTGAAGTAATCAGATGACGATTACCCTGCTTGAACGATTACCTGCGTCGTTTCGTACCTTGAGTTTTTTCTTTGAATTCTTCCTTGATTTTAAACAAAACTATTATTTTAAAAACAATCAAAACCATAGGGTTAAGTGATGATTACTTAAGATTATATGAACTGAATTAACGCTAACTGTCTGAAGGTGCTTGCGCAGTCCGTGAAACGGCTAGAGATTTTAGACAGATAGTATAACTGTTGATAATATTACACAATCCACTGGCAGTTCATGAACTGTCAAGACATTTCGTGAAATGTCTAATTACATTAAGCGGCTACGTCATATATATTGGAACATCGGTGTACGTGCATAAAAAAGGGTCCTTATGGCCGGTTCTGTTTTAGGAGATATTTACGTTGTTCTAAGTCAAGGTCCAAATTATCATTTTTGGGTTTGAGTGCGGGATGATACTAGGACCTACACTGGATCTATGGGCACTGTATGTACTCATGTCCTGGAATAAACCGGAAGTGGTTATACTTCATGTTCAGCGAAAAATAAATACGTACGCTTAAAACACTCGCCAACTCTAGCGTGTTTTTGCTGACCGGTAAGAAGAGGTCTATCGATGTACACATCTATTCTATCAATGACATTATCTCAGTGGGCCTGGAGTTATCTTCAGGACGTCTAAGAGACGACCATGTCCCCTGTGCTCACAGGAATCTGACAAAAAAATGTGAATTCTGAATCTGGAACTAGCCAGTCTTTCGAAATTTTAGTTGCTTTGAAGAATATTATAAATGTAAAGTATTTATAATATTTAACTAATGGCCATTCGCAAATTTTTTATTTTCTAAATATCAAATTGATTTTATAAAAATGAAAATTTACAACTTTTCAAATTGAAGGAATAATTTCATAAAATTCGAACTATCTTAATATGAACAATTTAGAATTGAAAACATAACAATTTTGATGGCTTTGAATACAAATTAAATGACATAATTTATTCAATCCTTGTAATTCCATAAATTCTTATTTTAAGGTTTTTTTCAGTATTTATCGTCCTATGAAAATTAATCTAAATTATGAATAATTTTTACAAATATTCCAAATTAAATTAAAATCAGAAACAGAAACTCTTATCGGAATAAATCTCCTCTGAATGTTATAAACAAGGTGGTTGCTTATGGCAAAGTGGAACATTCTGGCAACACTTGGCAGCGATTTCAATCAGGATATCTTTAGTCCAGGGCGATCGGGGAAATCGCTCGTTGATCTCGTTCAACAGTTCGTCCATTTCGGTTCCACTCAAGTCGAATCCAAGGTCATCTCCGCTTGCCTGTTTTTACATTTTCCGATTTTGTATACACCGGTATAAATTTTTGACAGGATTATATGGCATCAAAACAAGCAATGTGTGCATTGTGTGCAAGCTTTGTGTATAATTGCGTTAGTCACTAGAGTGCTCTCCAAAAGTTATTTGACAAGTTAATTATCCACCAATCAGAGCTATCGAATCACTTTTACCTTTACTTTGCTGCTCTTCAGTTTCAAAGCTGCAATTGCGTTTCACTGTGAAGCAAATTTACTTATTCAAATTCGATGTTTGAATTTTAATCGTTCAATATATTTGTAAGTAATTATATAAATATTTATTTGATTTTACTATTTTTGTAACTCCTGATTCGTTAGCAAAGACATTTGTCAATACTTTGAAGATTGTACAGTTTTTAGAACAAAACGAAAATGGACTTTTTTCAAAAAGGGCTCAGATGATGATTTTACATTTGGTATAAGAACATTCATGGGGTACCAGGAAACTATAACGCTGGTATACATGAATTTTGCGAATGGGAGACGACATGGTGTTTTCGAAGGATTTTCGAGCTTAACACAAATTCGAAGACAAATTATGTATATCACAAGTTTTTAAGCAAAAGAAGGTTACACCCCCCCCCCCCTCATAGAGCTTTAGGGCATTTTTGAACAATCTTAGGGAGTCAATCCGACCTCCTAAAGTCTTCAGGAATATCTCAAATTGAAATTTGAGCTTTCTACTTTACAACGAGCTTAGCTAGAACTCGATTGTATCTGACCGCGGATCACGGGGTGAGTTTACATCAGCAGCCCCCCATGTGAACAAGGTAATTGGGGCCCGACTAGGCCCCAACTAAATTGCCCAATTAATAGTTCGGCCCCAGTTGGGCAGCCCAATCACTGTCCAACTGGGCTACTGTCTGTGTTGTAACGATCAGCCCCACGAATGTCCAGATTGAGGTAACTAGCTGGGCCTTAGTTGGGCAGCCCACTTGATGCCCAATTAATAAAAAAAGGGTACAATTATTGAATTCATAAAGTTGAAAGTAATAAATGATAAATATTTGTTCTTATTTTGATTTAATTTGACAATTTTTTACTAGTTAAGAACTTTTAGCATCCGGTTATTCCTTTGGACTTCCATCCCAGTCTCTTCCAACAGTCAGCTCAGTCCTAAAAGCATCTGACATTGTGTTTTCTTCAATAAATTTGGATTGGTACAAATACTCAACTGAGAATTAGAAAAAGCACAAGGCGATCACTTATTTTGTTTATTGTTACTGAAAAAACGAAAGAACTTTGTAAAAATAACCTGATTTTACGGAAGCTTGAACGGACTTGGCTACAAGAAAAAATGTTGTGCGCCACTACTTTAGTGCAGGCGGCAGAGCCCGTCTGCGGCTTTGCGGCTCGCGCAGCCGCACACGTTAATCAATACAGGCGGGCTTTTCAAAATCACAAAATGCTAAGTAAGAAAGAAAAGTTTATTTATTGTTGTTTTACTTGAAAATGTTACTGTAATCTGCTGATCTCTTTGTCGCTTTTAGGAAGTTTCTATTTTAATTTACAGCTTATATCTAATTCGAAAATAGTTTCATTATTTTAAGTATATGAAAAATATAATATGTAAAACATATTATAAACTTACCGTGTGATGTTAAAAGAAACATTTTAGTGTATGAAAAAAAGTTAGTGGTCAGAAGTTCTTTTTAAGGATGAGAGAAAAAAAAATTTTCAGCAAATTAATGTACTTTAACATTTTCCAACAAATTATAATAATCAATTAATATTAGTAAATGATTCATTGACTATGTAGGGTTAAAGTGTAAGAATTGTTTTCATTTATATAAATTAAATATGGGTGCTACATTCTGCTTGAATCGCTCAATATTTTTCAACCCTATGCGAAATTTATTATTCGCACGGCGTTTTAAATCAGAATTATCCTGATCCATATTTATTTCTAAACGGAACCAGTTTACAATAACTTTACCGATGTAAATACCAGCAGACCACAGCCAACATTTTATCTCTCTACTGCTCTCTATCGATATAACTGGGGTTACATTTTTGGGCCAGACTTGTTTGCTCCGATAGTGCTCACTATGGACGTTATATGGGTGAGCCCAATTTAAGCCCAATTAAGTACAACATCAAACACTGATCGGCTTTATCAACATAAGCTTTGATACAAAAAATTTCTGAATAATTGGAAAAGTTTCAGGATTTGGATGGGATTGCATCCACTTACTCATATAATTGAAATAACGTGTTAATTATTTTCACTTTTTTTATCTGGACAGCCCAGTTGTGGCCCAATTATGAATTCTAGCGGATGTCAAAATTTATGTGTAATAAATGTATAAGTCGAATCAGGACGGACTGTAGAGGCACAAACACACAGCCTCTAATGAAATAACCGCACAGCACTCCACATAAACAACCCTAGAGTAAATCAATCTAACCCGTTTCAGACTATGGTAGTCAAAAAATACAAAAAATTGTATCTATTCAAAACTCGTCTGTGGCGACTGTATGCTAGAGTGAAAATGACACCGTCTTGACATGCCAAAATGAAACCCTCCGTGACCGACCTTAACCCGAGTGATTTAAGGAAAGCAAACGTTAGCTCATACGACATAGACTGATCTTCCACATTTCTGTGGAAGATGCCGTGCATCCTATTGTCAAGGAGCTGTTCGCGGAAGTTTTTCTCCTGTGCTTTCTTAATCCGGGCCTTCAGGAGTAAGTATTCAAGATAGATAAGATTTGATGCATTTTGCTTACCCCTGATATTGAAGTCAAGGCCGAGTGTTTCAGCAGCCTCCTCCGCTGCTTTGTACAGAAACACCCCTTTGCCCAGTTCTTCGTGTTTTCTGACCATTTTAAGAAGAGGGTCTTGTCCATTTGCGACTATATGTGCTGTACCCAGAATAATCGTGTTGCGAAGACATTCAAGAATCAGTATTCCGCGACCACCTTGACGGCGTCAAATGTAAAGTCGCGGAACAGAAGACATAAGGTGCAGGCTTTGGGTCATGTGCATAACCTTTCGGGACCCGATATCGAGGGATCTGAGCTCGTCCTTCGTCCATGGAACTACTCCAAATGAATAGTAGAGTGGTCCAAAAAAGCGACTGTTTAAATGTTCATGGGCGACTGGAAATTCGTATAGCCTAGGCAAAATCAGAATATGCCTATTTTTTTGTTTTGTTGTAGAGTCATTTTTCAGCTCGCTAAAATGTTTCTTAAATTTTTGTTAAAGTAATGTAAAAGTGATAAAACTGTGAGCCCACTCTAAGGATTCACCTGCTTGGCGACTTTAATAGAATTTATAGAATTTCAAAAGTTATGAATTATTTAGGATTTTATGGTATGTTCGTGCCTTTACCCGGTTTGCCAAGTTCTGCCACTCCCTTTAGTTTAGGGTCAATTTGTATTTCGAATTTTCAATAGAATAGGTTCGACTTAGCCGTTTATGACACTCGCCATAAACGCTTCACCTGTATATCCTACGGGTAAACCTATAGTTAAATTATCAGTTTTTACCCATTTTTCAAACCCCTTTGCTTGATATAAAGCTTTGCACATTTCAGTTGTTCTCTTCCAAATTTATTCTGAGAGGTTTAAAGTATACTCTGTAAAAATTTCACTCCAGACAAACTTCACCAAAGCGGGCAAAGCGCTCACCAAAGTCTGGAAATATTGAAATTTTGGTAGATTTCTCCTTGTTGTAAAATTGTTACATAATATTTCTGAAATATGAAAAGTTGACTAAATCCATCTTGAAATCTCGGCGAACAAACAACTCCAACATTGAATAAATTGGTTCATAACTTCTTATGAAAAATTGAACTTGAAAAAAAAGTTGTATTTTTACATGTTAAACTCCATAAGAGGAACAATTGCTTTTAGCGAGCTGAAAAAAGACTTTGCAGCAAAACAAAAAAATAGGCATATTCTGATTTTGCCTAAGTTATAGGAATTTCCAGTCGCCCATGAACATTTAAATAGTCGCTTTTTTTGGAGCACTCTAATGAATAGAGTACTACTGAGACGCCAAGCATGTTCGTCGCAGATACTTTATTCCTCGCCGACAGTTCGAAAGACCAAATTCGTCGGATGAGACGTTTGTATATGCATAGGAGAGTATACTTTATAGATGCCACGTCCTGAATGCGGCTCTGTGGCATGCCCAGGTATGTATAGGTCTCTCCAGCGCCAATGTGTCGTATAGCGCTTCTGTCGACGAGCTCAGGATCTTCGGGGATGCCATTAAGTTTTTTCTTGAGTGTACCCTTTAACAATGTCTACAGCTAGATGTAGCTATTTTTGATTTTTAGCATAGATCTTAAGATCATCCATGTAAAATACATGAGTGACCTTATGCTTTCCGTTTCCAGGTTTGCCGCAGAGGTACCCTTCGGAATGGCGAAGTGCGAGAGATAGCGGCAATAATGTGAGGCAAAAGAGGATAGGGCTCATGGTGTCGCCCGAAAACACACCTCTCTGAAAGGTGACACTGTTAGTGATCACGCGGTGTTTTCCAGATGAGATAGTAAATCTGGTTTTCCAAAGCGGGATTAATCTCTCTATGCACCACACGATGTGTGGATGAACCATTTAGCTTTCCAACAGAGAGATGATAAATCTAATGGACGTTGAATCGAAAGCTTTTCGGTGATCAATCCAGGCCATCGATAGGTAACGCTGATAGGGTGCGCCCTTCCACCAACTACTACGGAATAGGCTCTTCCGACTTTAGATATGAGGTGAAAATGCGGGCCAGATGCTGGTGGGTTGAAGAAAACTTCTTCCACCAGAAGGTCTTGATACCATCTGGTCCCAGAGCGGAATAGTTTTCCATGCCTCTCAATACGTTTTTCACCTCCTCGGTAGTGATAGGTCGGCTGTTATGAGGGCATTCCCCCTCAAGGATTATGAGGGCATTCCTCCTCAGGTGTAATGAGGGCATTTCACAGCTCCTTGAAGCTATTCATGTTCTTTGAGCCTTCTTCAAGTGGATGTTGGACTTCGTAGACTTCTCTCCAAAATGCCTCGACCTTCTCTGATGTGGGCGGGTGGACGACAGTAAGTGGTGGGTCTTAGAAGAGTCGAGATGGGTCAGACAAAAACTGTTGATTTTCTCTGACCCACCTCTTTCTCCGCTCTAGACTTCTCCTAACGTTAGATGGTGCTCGTATTCTGTCAACAATATGCTGCCTGATGGTCATTAGTATTGACTTGTTGAGTGTGTGATGACGGATCCGCAGTTCGCGCGCGAACTGTCGAACCTTGACAGTGAAAGTCCTGCCAGATGTTATGTAGTCAATCACACACTGAATGCGGGACGCGTACTGCCTTGCCCAGCCTATCTTTGTACTGAGTTGATGCATTCTTCTTTTGGCCTTATGATCAACCGTTGGTGTTGTTTTCGGTTTGCATCTGCCAAAGCTCTCGCTGCATTATACATACTGAAATTGATAGTACAGAGGTCGCTGAATGTCCTGAATGTCGATGTTCCTCCGGGTCCTGAAGCATCGCTCTTCTTCTATTGGATGCCTGCCCGCGGTTGTTTTCAATGTCGCCTCTCTTTCTCTGTTGCCGGCTTGTTGTGGCTGCGGTTGAGTGGGCGCTCCGCTTATATAACCCCTCTTCCGGTGTTCCTCGGCACGGTTTCGCAGACATTTTTGCGAAAAATGCGAGAGCTCTGGGTGTTTCCCGCACCACAGAGTGTGCAGTGGCGCCATGTCACCTATTCGTTCGGGGGTCATACTGGTATCATAGCACTCCAGCAGGTCGTCCCTGAGTCGATCCGTCCACTTAAAACTAATGAGATTCTGCCGGCCAATCGCATTGACTCTGTCTTGATCTCGATTGTTTTGAACCGCACTTACTACAGCTATGTTTGGTGTTGTCATTGTTGTTCCCACAAGCAGCTAGGGAAAAGGGTTCGTCCATCCTTCTAGAGCCCCGCATGCAAGGATAAGGTATCCGAGTGTCACCGTTTGAGACACCTCACCCAGGTGCCATTCAGCTCTCTACACGGTTGTTACGCCTCCACTTATAGGTTATTCCTTTGGGATCATCCCTGGACAATTAACCGCGACTGCTTATTAATTATTGTAACCATATTCAGCAGAAACCCTTGGTATAGGGACCTTCTATCCGCAACCGGAGGACGCGTTCGGTTGGTTTGTCATAGGCCCTTCGGTTCGATTCCCAATTCTTAATATATAATTTAAAAAAAGGGTTAAACAATCACCTCAGGGTCCCACTGAGAGCAACTGCCATGTAAAAAAATGACATCGGCTCCCAGTAGAACCGCGGTAAATCACACATATGGCCATGTCTGACAACCGTGAGATAGGTGGTCATAGGGCACAATGAAATCACAACGACAGGCCGGCGAAACCCTCGTCAGTGATGCCAATGTTGGCGCCTTTTGCTACTGCGCTTGCGTTCGGGCCACGCACTGGTTGGCCGTAGTTGGCGCGCAATTCAAAATTGGAATTAAAAACAATTCTTGTAATTTAAATAAATAATTATTTAAAAATGCACAAGAATGTATATAAATTGTACGACTTCTGATTTTAGCCTTCTGAAATTAAATGTTTTGTGAAATATAAGTTGTTCTTCGGAAGTCAAAGAAAATAAACTGTTCTCTAAAAACTATATGTGTTATAAATTTTTTTCTTGTCTAAAATCGGAAATTATACAATTTATATACATTCTCGTGCATTTTTGAATAATTATTTATTTAAGTTACAAGAATTGTTTTTAATACCAATTTTGAATTGCGCGCCAACTGCGGCCAGCCAGTCCGCGGCCCGAACGCAAGCGCAGTAGCAAAAGGCGCCAACATTGGCATCACTGACCCTCGTGTGGATTGAGGACACGAAGCAACCCAAGGATGACAGCTTTCTGCATCCATCTCGCAAAGGCTTTGGCATATGTTTGGCACGCGGATATGGCTTTAAGGTTACGAACCAGTGATAGTTACGCACCTCCGAGAGCACCTATCGCAAGGACAATTACTTGTATCGAATATTCTGGGTAGAGTCTTTGCAGCTCTCTTTTAAGGTCTTGATACCTCTCCTCTTTTTCCTTCTTCTTGGCAGTGATATTGTATTCGGATGGAGCCGAGAATTTAATCACGAATATAGTTCGTTTCTCGAAGTCTTGGAGAACGATTTCAGGCCTCGAGTGTGCAACGGAGACTGCTGTCCGAAAATCGTAGTTCCAGAAAATGTGGCACTTCTCATGTTGGACAATTGACTCTATCTCCTTTTGAGCGTTCGGCAGAGCAGGGTTGCGACCTACACCGTAAGAGCGACAAAGGTGGTAATAAAGCACTCCAAGGGTCGTATTATGTCTATAGATATATGTGGTTCCTGCGAGGGTCGGACACCTCGATAGTATGTGTTCTAGGTACTCGGCGTGTGCATGACACGCTCAGCACCTATCAAGGGGAACTTCTTGACATAAAATGCGGTCACGGTATGCTAAGGTGGAAATGACACCGTCCTGGCATGCGAAAATAAAACCCTCTCTACCTGAATTAGGCCCTGATGATCTGAGGAGAGCAAAAGTTTGCTCCGTCGACAAGGACTGTTTTTATACATTTCTGTGAAAGTTTCCGTGCATTTTCTTGTCGAGTAGCTCTTGGTGAAATTTTTCAACCTCTGCTTTCTTTACTCCGGCTTTTAGGAGTAAAGCATCTAGATGGAGTAATGAACTTTCCTCACTTCTGATGTTGAAATTCAGGCCAAGGGTCTCGGCCGCTTGCTCCGCGGCTTTGTAAAGGAACGCTTCTTCGCCAATCATCTCGTGGTTCCTGACCATCTTTAGGAGAGGATCTCTGCCATACGCAACGATGTAAGCTGTACTTAGAACAATTCGGGCATGAAGACACTGGAGATTCAGAAGTGCGCGTCCGCCTTGACGGCGTGAAATGTATAATCGCGGAACTGACGAATTGATATGCAAGCTTTTATGGATATGCATGATCTTACGTGTGGTGACATCAAGGGTCTTAAGCTCGTTCTTCGTCCATTGAACCACCCCAAACGAGTAGAGTAGAACCCGGACGGCAAGCATGTTAGTCGCAGATACCTTGTTCAACGCCGACAGAGTGGAAGACCAAATCTGTCGAAGAAGATGCTTGTATCTGCCTCAGAGAGACTCCTTCACTGATGTTACGTCCTGAATGCGGCTTTGAGGCACGCCCAGGTATGTATAGTTCTCTTAAGTATTAAGATGTCTAATAACACTTACAATCCACAAGCTCAGGTTCCTTGGGAACGCCAGTAATCTTTCCTTTCTTCAGATGAATTTTGGCACACTTGTCCAAGCCAAAGTCCATCCCAATCTCTCCAATGTAGTTCTTGACAATATTTATAGCAGTTTGAAGTTTGCTTCTACCAGAGGCATAGATCTTCAGGTCATCCATATAAAATACATGAGTGACCTTATGCTCGCGCTGATTAGTGTTGCCACAGAGGTATCCAGGAGAATTTCGTAGTGCGAGAGATAGAGGCAAAAGTGTGATGTAAAAAAGAAAAGGGCTCATGGTATCACGTTGAAAGACGCCCCTCTGGAAGGTGACGTTGTTCGTTGTCACACGATAATTTCTAGATGAGATATTAAATCTAGTTTTCCAAAGAGGCATCAATCTCTCTATGCATCTCACTATGTGTGGATGTACCTGCAAGCTTTCCAACAGACCGATGATAAGTCTATGAGAGGTTGAATCGAAAGCTTTCCTGTAGTCAATCCAGGCCATTGATAGGACGCGCTGATGGGCTGCAGCGTCTTTACAGACACACCTGTCAATTAGCAGGTTCTCTCGACAGCCTGCTACACCTTTGTTCCAGCCCCGTTGTTCGTACAGTTCTCGCCATACAGGCTTAATTCGAAGGGAGGCATCCATTTCAGCTAGATCTTGGGGTTTAGGAGGAACTTGCATGTTAATGTTCCTCCTTGTCCTGAAATCGCGATCATCTCTCAGAAGGTGCCTGCTTTCCGCGGTTGGTCTTAATGCCGCTTCCTCATCTTCGTCTGCAGCTTGATCAAGCAGTGGTTGGGGAAGTGCTCCGCGTGTATATCCATTTTTCCGGAGGTAGTCGGCTTGATTTCGCAAAGACTAATGCGAAACGTCTTTACGCGGGGAATTCAATGCCAATGCGAACATTGACCTCCCCGCGATAAAGACGTGCCTTACCTTACCTGTGATGTAATATACCTACTATTAAATAATATTTCTGCTGCAGAAATCAAAAAGCTGAAGTTTCAACCTTAATTTCATAAGTTGTACAATATTAACTTTTTTCATTATTTGTCGTTAGATAAAATCACATGAAGCGTCATTTTTATTTTTAAGCTTAACGAGAATAGTCTTTTCTTCTACATATAGTGTAAGTATACTATTTTTTGAACCCCTTTTTATAATAACCGTCCAATTCGACGCATATTTTACATTATAGATCGATTTCTGATAAAAAAATATTCTATACTCATATATTGGCAAATACAACAATTTCAATTTTTTGAATTCAGGTGTTTACATTGTGACATTTCACATTTTTAGAACTTCGTTTAGGCGTTTTTTTGGATGTTACATAATAACGGTTTTCGATATTTAGTTCCAAGAAACATTTTCAGGATGTCCTAATTACGTATTTTTATTTTTTCCCACTGGGGTAGGGTCATGAGGGTTATGAGTGTTATATGTAGGGTTATGACTTTTTCCCCCTGTTGTCGAAATTTTTTCTCTGTTCTTTTCTCCGTCCGAAAAATAGCAATGTTCGGCCTGCTTGACATGGACTCGAAAATCCGCGTATTTCGAACATGTGTTGTAGAAAATATCGTATGCACCACGGGAGGAAGGCATTTTCTCTCAAGCAATGAAAATCGCCTGCTAGTGTTCCCCGCTGTTCCATCTCTGTATAATACGTATCCCAACTGAAAAACCCGACGTCGGATCTTACGTCGGATCCTAATAGTTTTCGACGTCGGAAACGACGTAGAAAACGTCGTCGAGTACTGTGATCGTTTCCGACGTTGGAAAATATTAGGATCCTAGTAGGGTCCTAATAGGATCCGACGAGATTATTTTGTTTCAAATAAAATGTTTATGAACTAATAACTGTTACATACGTAATTCTTAATTTGTAGAATAGTTGTAAATAATGATTATGTTCAAGAAGGGAAGGAAAGACGAAGGGAAATGACGTTTAAAAACTTTTCAAATATATGCATATATAGTGTATATAGTGTATATTATTTTATTTAGAGAAAAATGTCGTCGGATCCTATTAGGATCCTAATAGTTTCCAACGTCGGAAACGATCCCAGTACTCGACGTTTCCTACGTCGTTTCCGACGTCGGAAACTATTAGGATCCGCCGCAGGATCTGACGTCGGGGTTTTCAGTAGGGATATTATTATAGGTGGCGTTTTTGAGAAAATTGTATTTCAAAATTTGGAGACAAATGATTTGAGTATATATTTAATTTTTTGTATTGATTTCATGAATTCGGTCAGCAAGCGCGGAACCAGGCATGATTTCGGGGGGGGGGGCATTAGAGCCGTTTGGTAACATTGCTTAAAATAAATGATGAGAAAATCTGTGGACACTTTTAGCATATGTTTTGTATATAAATCTGTATTTTTGTTGGCGGTGCGGGCTCCGTATCTGCTCCCCCCATGGATCCGCTATATGCCTTATGTTATTATGAGATCTATCATTCTAAAAAGTAAAACTCAGAATTTGTGAAAAAGTAGGCCGAGAATCAAAGAAATTGAATGTCTACTATAAAATACAATATAATATACAATAATACACACAATATACATATAAGTATATATTATTAATTATGATAAAGTTATATGTATGTACATATATATAGTAAAATAATGCTATATGTTATTATTATTATACCATTAAGCCATTTCCCTTTCGGGGTAGGCGTGACTCGCTCGGTTGGAAAATAGTAATGTGGGGAAGGAGGTATAGATTTTTTAGATTGATCTAGAATTTTCGTGTTATTTATTTAAATAACACGTTCGTTCCGCAACACTGCTCCGACCCAGGTTGCTGATCAATCTCTCTAGCGATCACCACAAGTGAAGAGCCTCACAAAATTGTTATGTATGGTTCCTCACTTGGGCCCATTAGTATCCAAGGTCTTTCCTTCAGGCATCATTCATTCTATTGTCACTCTGTTTACAAACTATTTGTCGCCACACTTTTCTGTCCTGGCATACTTCTCCAGCTTCCTTCACGTCCATGCATTTCTTCATGCAAGCTCTCCTGTTTCTACGGCTTCTTATATCTTTACGGATTCAGGTCTCATTCACACATTTTAACCATTCTTTCCGCGGTCTGCCTTTAGGCATACTGCCATTTACTTTACCCCTTTATACACTTGTTTCTTTAGTCGTTCATCTTTCATTCTTTCAAGATGTACGAACCATCTTAACTGATTTCTTTCCCATGTGTCAACTATTGTCTCTTTTGCACCACATTCTTTGAGGATTATTTCGTTTCTCACTTTGTCCGTCAGTGTTTTCCCGAAAATTGTGGGCAGACATTTCATGCCAATCGCATTAATTTTACTTTTATCCTTATCTGGGCAGGTCCATGTCTCGCTACCGTATAGCACAGTCGGTACGGATATAGAATTATGTATTGCCATTTTAGAGTTTTTTAAACATATTTTTACTTCTGAGAATGGACCCTGATCTACCGATAACCTACGGACCCTTGTTTATGCGCCTATCTAACTGCCCATTTGTCTTCCCGTCACTAGTGAATAGGCTACCTAGATATATGTACTTATCAACTTGTTCTAATCTCTCATCATTTAGGAAAATGTTGCACATTGTTTTATAACCTTCTCCTTCAAACACTATGATTTTCGTTTTATTCACTTCAATTTTAAGTCCCATGTTATTCATGCTTGTATTTAGTTTGCTCAACATTCTTTGCAAGTCTCTGATTGATTCTGCTATAAAAACCTTGTCATCTGCGAAAGCTAACCCTCGTACCCTCACTGTCTCGAGATCCACACATTCTTCGTCGAAGAGGGCCATTCTTAGACCCTTGTCCATGAATATAATAAATAGCCATGAGGACATAACGCATCCTTGTTTAACGCCTTGCATAATATCAAACCAATCACTCAGTTTCCCATTAACCCTTACACTCGCTTTGTTACCTGCAGATATTGTTTTTATTGCTTGTAGGAGCCATCCATTGACTCCGTACTCTTTGAGGAATTCCCAAAGTTTACTTCTATCCACCTTGTCAACTGCTTTTCCAAGTCAAAAAACGCACAAAAAACTTCCTTTCCTACTTTGAAACCTTTTTCTTTGATCTGTTTTAAGCTAAATATTTGATCCGTACATGATCTTCCTGGCAGAAATCCACTTTGCACTTCCCGTATCTTTTCTTCTGTTATTTTCATTACCCTGCGGATAAGTATTTTTGAGTATATTTTACTTACCGTACTTCCTTCATCTCGATACATAAATTTATCAATTCGCATAGCCTGTGAGGTATGTACTCGCCACTGTATTTAAGCATTTCAGCGCTAATACTGTCTACACCAGCAGCCTTACCGTTTTTTAAGTTCTTAATTATATCTCTAACTTCAGTGACACAGACTTTCTCAATTGGGTTTTCTGATGCATTATCTTCTATGTCGCAGTTCTGTTGTCCTATAGCTTCACCTCCTAATAATTCTTCAAAAGAATCTTTCAAACCGCAATAACGAAGTCAATTATACTGTGGCTATTTCCTTTATGCCAGGTGTACATGTGGATCATTTTATGTCTAAACCAAGTATTTGTAATAAATAGGCCCTTTTCTAAGCATAAGCTAACTAATCTTTCCCCGTTATAATTTTTTCTTGAATCCCCAAAATTACCAGATTCTTTCACCATGATCGCAAGTGCTTATTGTATCATTTAAAGTATCCCAGAAGTCGTCTTTGACTTCTCTCGGATCACTATCAACTGGGGCGTAGCACTCTATGATAAATGATCTTCTGATTCCTACCTTCATTCTAACCCACAGCAATCTGGACGATACATATCCTTGAACTTTGAGATGCTGTCTTGCTTTTTTAGTCATAATCAAACCGACCCCTCTACTCGGTGGGTTTCCTATCACCACTACGTAGCGCGTCCTCAG
>CAKNYM010044141.1:50239-73496 GCA_932195095.1 Andricus curvator
GCTCAAAGGAAAAATAGTTCTATTTCAAACAGTTATAATCTGAAATTTCATTTATCCTTAACAATAATAGTAATGACTTGTCTTTATATTTCACTGGGATTCCGCCTTTGTCTTCAAAGCTTCTTCTTAATTTTTGAGTGGTAATTTAAAAAAGAAAGGAATTAAGTAGTACGTTTACGGAAAAATAATTGAAGAATAATCGCGCAAAAATAGACCGGTTTACTGGGCAGTTAGTATTTTATTTTCCGAAAGTGAGAAATTCGAACGTTCTCTAGGACGTATCATTTTAGATTGGCGCCGGAAACTTGTTTTTGTACTTTCTCAAGTGACCGTATGCGACCATTGGAGAATACAAAAAAAAATAATCGAAACTCTTTCAAAATTCTTCGAAGTCCCTTCAAGCACTACAATAATTTGAAAATTCGTTAAAATCATTCCAAATACCTCAAAGTCTTGAAAATTCTCTCAAATTAGAAAATATCTTAATATACTTAAACATTTTCTGAAATACTGTGAAATCCCTCACAAAGTATCATAAAATGCCGTGAAAATTTCATGAAATCCTATATTTGTTGAAATCTGAGATTCAAAACGCCCCAAAATTTCTTAAAAATATCTTGAAATTCTCTTAGATCATTGAAGTCAATTGAAAAACTCCTTATAATATTTTAAACAAAGAATATAAAATATATAATATAACATTAAAACGTGGTGTATCGATTTTTTTTTCTCGGGTTAACTCGAGAGGCTATTCACTCTGAAATCAGACGATGTTGGGTTCAGTGATTTCAACTGATCTCCACTGATTTCCACTTCTGAATGCAGTGAGCTCAATGTTCATCTCAGCGAGGACCTCATCATGCGTTTCCCTTCTACGCATGGGAAAAAAGGCGATCAGTTTTAAATTCACTGAGTTCACCCTTTAATTCACTGAATTCAGTCTTGAATCCCGAGTGAACAGACCCTCGGGTGAACCCGACTTTTCATCATTAGCTGCGGACTAGTCAAGTGCCTGATGAGATAAGGATGTTATGAAGTTGATACGCTGTATGAAATCTTATGCGACGATGTTGTATTTGTCACAAAATTAGGGTTGTCGTATAGTGTGGAGTTCGTCTGTTACCGATGTTTTTCTTACTCAGCGACCGAGATTGTTTAAGGTGGCATTATGCGCTTCTGGATGCTTTCTTAGACCTACCATTTTTTTTAAATTTATATTTATTTAATTACACAGCCACATAAAAAAAGTCGGATCTCCGACGGAGTCGAGTGGTCAATCCTAGGGTGACCAGATTTCTGTTTCACCAAACCGGACACATATTTTCCAAACCGCCCCCCCCCCCAATAAGTCGCAAAATGAAAAAAAAATCCGAAAAAATTTTCAACAGGAAAAAATTTTATTTCAAAATATGTTGTCAAATTGATGAATTCCTGAAAAATTGATTTAACAGTGGTTGCTGACGTCGTTTTTTATATTTATGAAAAGCATATCAGTATACAAGTCGCACGGTCGTGAATTCTGAACAGTAATTTGGAGGCGGTAATTACTAACTATGTTGTAAATAAAGGAAACTTGTTATTTTTCGCAAAAAAGGAACTTTAGGGAAATGTTTTTTTTTCAAGTTCGGTAGTAGTAGTAGTATACCATTAAGCCATTTCCCTTTCAGGGTAGGCGTGACACTACCCGATTCGGGTAGTGTTTCTAGGTGGATAGTTTCTTGTAGTAAATAACTACAAGTGTGGGCTCACCACACCCACGTATTTCGAAAAAACCGGTAAATTTTACTACAAACCTGGACGCTTTTCAAAACATACCCAAAAACCGCGACATGTCCCGAAAAACAGGGACGCCTAGTCACCTTTCTCAATCGCTATGTCATTTGAGCCACTGAATCCTAATCTGAGGCCGGAATTTGAAAATTAGCTCTAGTTTTCAACAGAACCTCAAAAAAAATACTTTTTTTCTACACAAAATTTAAGTTTTTTGAGGTTTTGTTGAAACCCTGACGGACCGGCTGAACGCAAGCGTTACGCTTCAGCGTAACCATGAAGTAACCCTCAAGTAATCTTAAAGTAATGTCGAATTATAATGAATAAAAGAAACAAAATAAATATCCAAATTGTTGAAATTATAATTGTACGTTAAAATTCACGTTAGAAGGTACTGCCGCAATCGCCATAAGTTTATTTTTTAGCGTTAGAAATTTAAAAAACAGTGGCTGTCATTGAAGTCTGCTAAAGGCGACTTTAAGCGCATCTGAGTAGATCTGAGTAGATGCGCTTGAAGTCGCCTCTAGCAGACCTTTAATGACAGCCACTATGTTTTTTTAATTTCTAGTGCTAAAAAATAAACTTACTTCAATTACGACATTACCTTCTAACGTAAATTTTAACGTACACTTATAATTGCAACAATTTAAATATTTATTTTGTTTCTTTCATTTATTATAATTCGAGATTACTTTAAGATTACTTGAGGGTTACTTTATGGTTACGCTGTAGCGTAACGCTAGCGTTCAGCCTGTCCGCCAGTGAAACTTTCCAATTCCCACCTCAGATTCTGATTCAGCGGCTCAAAATACATAGGAATTGTCCAGCTAACACAATTTTACTAGTCTGAGTAGTCACATGCTTGCAACAAGATTCAGAAAACCAGTCACTAGTGACTGCAACTGACATTATCCCACCAGAGCAATCACATGCTTGTAACAAGGTGATGTTTGGGAAAACAGCGTGCAATAATATATTAACCTCAAAATAGTGTAGGGTGGGGCGAGATGAGCATAGTTGAAGGGTAGCGGTCCAAAAGGGTGTAAGGGACATTTTGACGAAAATGGGTTTATTGGCCCAAAAATTATTTAAAAATCAAATACACATCCTGTTAAAAGGATTTGCTCGAAATCGCATTTTGTAGTATCCTATTCTAAAAAGTTCATTGAGTCGAAGTCGAAATATCGTAACGCCTATTCCCGCACTTATGATTCGTTGTTCAAGTATCGATTTCGACAATCGATATTTACCGCGCGGCGATGCATGCGCAGTTGAGTAAGGGGCACGAATTGGGAACACTGCAGTGGATAAAGCGACAGTTGAGAAACACGCGCACGTGTCGTTTAATCGATTTCTGCTTTTGGATCGGTCTTTTTTTTGTGATTGTACATGCCATCCTCAAAATATTTATTCACGACAGACGAAGAAATTGATCTTTCCAGGTTCACGCCAAAATGATGTAAGTAATCTCAATATATTATTCTCAATGTGTATTATTTCCTTCAGTCTTGCATGCTTTCAGCAATCCCGTGTCTTTTTTGTCAATATTACCAAAAAAAAAATTACACGCGATTTTAAAGATTAAACTTTTGTTCTTCCTTTTCATTAATGTTTTCGTATAGTTTTAAGAAACTAACCTGAAAAAAGTTATTTTAAATGTCTCTAAAATTTCGCATTCCTATTCTAAAAAATGTTGTGAACATTTTTTGGCTCGATTGATAGAAAAGTGATTTTCGTAGTAAAAGTATTGGAATGAATTTTGAATTAAACTCTGTAATTGGCACAGGATAATATAATCGATACTATTTACAAACTATGTTTTTATTTAAGAATGCAACTTTAGAAGTAGGTAGATAAAAGTTCAAATTTAATTAGTTAGAAAGTTTTGTTTATTTTGAATGCGGAGTGGATAGTCTGCCATTTTAATATCGTAAACTGTTTTATTTTTGCTCTTTAATTGGCACAGAATAATATAATCTAATACTATTTACAAACTTTGTTTTGATTTAAGAATGCAACTTTAGAAGTAGGTAGATGAAAGGTCCAATGTAATTAGTTAGAAAGTTTTGTTTATTTTGAATGCGGAGTGGATAGACTGCCAGTTTAATATCGTAATTTTATTTTGTTTCAGGTAGCGACCAGAAGTTACACTGAATTGGGCCGATAGTTACTCGTGGTCATAATAAACATTTTCGATTCGTGTTCAGTATTGAATTTTCGGTCGACGTGAGTGCATCTAAAATCTTAAAAAGTTTTTTTTGGCATTTTCTAGAGATTACAACACGTGTTGGTTAATCGATTTCCGTTTTTGGATCGCGGTCTCTTTTTTATGATTGAACGTGGCGAGTACTTGCGTGTTCCTGTTACGGTGGACAAAGCAACAGTTCAGTTGAGCAACACGTGCACGTGTCGGTTTATCGATTTCTGTGTTGGATCTCTCTGTTTTTTATGACTGAACATGGCATCCCCAAAATATTTATTCACGACAGACGAAGAAATTGAATCTTTCCAGGTTCACGACAAAATGGTGTAAGTACTCTCAATATATTATTCTTAATGGATATTATTTTTTTAAACCCTGCATGCTTTCAGTAATCCCATATCTTTTTCGTCAAAAACTAAAAAAAATAAATAAATTACACTTGATTTTAAAGATTAAAAGTTTTGTCCCTCCTTTAATCTTTTCGTATATTTTTAAGAAACTAATTTGAAAGAAGTTATTTAAATTGTCTCGAAAATCTCGCATATATTGTAAAATTTTGTGAACATTTTTAGGTTAGATTGATAGAAATGTGATTTTTTTGATAATCTCTGTGTGAAAATTTTTAGGTTAGAACAATCTTCTTATCTTAAAAAATGGTGTAACGAAATGTATCGAAAATCTCGCATACATATCAAATTTCGTGAACCTTTTTAAGTTAGATTGATAGAAAAGTGATTTTTTTTATTATCTTTATATAATAATTAATAAAACAATCCTCCTATCTTAAAAAAATGGTCTAACAAAATGTCTCGAAAATCTCGCTATTATATAAAGTTTTCTATCAATCTAATCTAAAAATGTTCACGAAATTTGATATGTATGTGCAAGATTTTCGATACATTTCATTACAACACTTTTTTAAGATAGGAAGATTGTTCTAACCTAAAAAATTTCACATAAAGATCATCAAAAAAAATCACTTTTCTATTAATCTAACCTACAAATGTTTACAAAATTTTCATTTTATGATCAGAATCTTTGCCTTTGACTCAATTAGAATGAAATTATTGAAATTTTTAATTTTTGAAAATATTTGCATCATTTTTATTCTAACCTAAAAATATTCACAACATTTTCACTTCATGATCAGAATCTTTGCCTTTGACTCAATTAAATTGAAATTACTAAACTTTTTAATTTAAAAAAATATTTTTATCATTTTTATAGATTCAGACACGCTGAAAATTAGTCATATTACAACGAAAAATTAAAATTTATTTGATTCAACATTTTCAGAGAGATAACAGGATTCGTGGATGCCATTGACGGCATAAAGAATATTAACATAAAAGGGACACGAAGTTCTTTATTTTCATTCGTAATCAACAATGGCAGCAAAAGTCGCATGAGAGTTCTTATATGGGGCGACAAAGGAAAAGAATTTGCTGGTAAAATTCAGCTAAACAATGTGAGTTTTTTTCTTATATTTAAATTTTTTTTAATGTTTTAACTTTGCATTCATTCTTTTTATAATCATAACATAATAATTAATCTGATTATATATTCATTTTATAGATTCTGGAAATTAATGCGGGAACACTGAAAGAATCGAATGCGAAATTTAGAAATCCAAACGAAAAGATCAGTTTGCTGGAATTTAACGTGCAACGTTCAAGTGCTATAGATTTTCATGGAAATTATAAGGAAACTGAAGTGGCTTTACTATCTTATAAAACGACTGAATTAAAAGAAGTGATGTACGCTGAGCAGAGTAGGATTGGTAAATATTTTTTTTACTTTTTCAAACTTTAAGATTTAAAAGTTTTTTGAAAATATTGGATATTTTATTATTATTAATGGCCGAGGTTAAATGTCTTAATTTTGATATATTTTCTATTTTTTTAATTGTATTTAATTTAAATTAAATTTAAATGTGGATACATTTACAATTTGTAATATCTTTATATAATCTAATTTGTAATGTCTTTTTCATTTACACATTACAGAAGTCACAGGTTACATAAAAAGTTTACTTCGAATGGAAACACAGAAATCCTATTTTGGATCTGGTGTTATTGTAAATGATTACTACCGCCTCTGCATACAAATTAACAATTACGTCGAAAACAGTAGATTGCAAAAGGGTGTTCCTGTAAAAGTGCGGGGCGAAATAGACAAAAAGGGTGAGTGAATATTAGGCTGAATTATTTATTTTAAACAGAAGATATAAATCAAAACAATTTTCAATACTTTTGAATATTATATTTTTTTCATAATTTAATTTAAAATTGTTAAAGTGACTTATTATTTTCAGATGGAGGATTTTTGAAGATTAAGGACATGGATGATATTGACATTCTAGAAGAACCGTTGTTAAGCGATGAAGATTTACGTATTAGTTACAGGCGTCTTGACTGTACGAAACGTCACAAAGAAGAAGACAAACAATCACCGCAATAGTTTAGAAGCTAGCACGGTTCTCAACTACTACTTTACTTATAGAATATTATTAGGTTGAAACCAAAAATTATTATGTGGTTTGGCACGCTGAGTGGGTCCGAGATTTATTTTTTTTCTTTAAACTTCGGTTAACTTTTCTTCATCATTGTCTTTCTGATTCTTCATTCATTTGGTCTGAAAAGTAAATTAAGTTTGTCTGAAAAGTAAATTAACAATTTAGATATTTAATTCACACTAGCTCAGTGCGAACAAAGCTATTAATAACAATTGACTGAAAATGGATATCAAGTGATGCTCGGTTGTAAAAAAGTATTTAAGTTGTATTCTGCTAAACTTATATAATATTAGGTTGAAACCAAAAATTATTATGGGGCTTCGACACGTGGTTAATAATTAATATTTGAGGCGTTGGATTCAATAACCACACATAAAATTCTACGCCTGGGAGTGGAGAAACCTCTAAAGTCGCTTATACCAAAACGCTAGCGGCCCTCCCTACTTCCAGGCGTAGAATTTTATGTGTGGTTATTGAATCCGACGGCTCATTTTATTTTTATGCTTTGGTTAAATTTTCTTCATCAATGACTTTCCGTTTCTTGATTAATTTTTGGTAAATGTTTAAAATATCATTTATTGTAGTAGATGTTACTTTTTTAAAATAACTTAAAATATCATGTTTAAAAGAACAATTCATAAAATGTTTAAAACATTTTGTATGTTAGGTGTTACGTCGTTAAAACTAAGAGACATGTATATACCGTCGTTATAAACAAAATAGATATGAATAGATGTAAAGCATTTAATTTTAAAGAAAAGGGTATCTATTTTTGTACTTACATTTATAAAATAGGGTAAAGTTTCGAAAACTCCTATTTTGATGAAAGAGCCGCCTCAGTGTTTAATACAAAAAATAATTTTAGTTAGGGCCATGTGATACTTTACTATAGACGAATTTATTATTTGATTGTAAACGTGTACTTGCAGTTACTTATTCACAAAGTTAAAATAAAGAAAAGATTTGTATCATTACAATAATTATTTGACTTATGATTTTTGATATATTTTTTAAGGTAGTCGCATTCCCTATAATAAATATAATATATAAATTGTAAAATTTTATTGATTTATTGAAGATCGGACATCGTAAAATTTTATATGACCGAAGCTCGGACATCAGGAATCCTCGATTCTGATTGTGGTACATATGTAAATTGCGCACATAATTTACGTTATAAACACCAAATTCATACGGAGTGGAGGGTTTTCTACGTATAATACGTAATTTGCATACTATGTAAATTACGTATTATACGTAAGAAATCAAAGTTACCCGAAACCGTTCAACCCTGATCATGACACATCACAACCCAACTCTGCAAAAGCTGAAAATGCGACACATGAAAAATGGCCTTTTATGAAAACTGGTCTTTATTTTTGAAGGGTCTTATTAGCGGATTTCTTATAAAAAAAATTACTTTGAGGTTATAATCAGCTGTCAGCATCGTGTATTTTTTTGATGGAAAAAGCACGATTTTTTCATAATAATAATAACTTATTTTGAAAAGGAGAGTTCAATAATTTGTGGAACGAAAAAACGTTTAAACTGTCAGCAATTTTTTACTGAGGTAAGTATTTTTTAATACTACATGTTTTGTTTGGTTCACTCTGATTTGGAAAATCCTAAATCGGAAGGCACCGATTGAATGAAATTTTTAAGGTTATTTTACCATATTAACAGAAAATTAAAAAATTTGTTAATCAGCAATAAAACTAAACGAATTATACACTAGAGTGTCAGATTCTGTTATAAATTTCCATTTTGAAAAAATATAAGGCATATATATCTGTAAAATACGTAGTTAATAAATAAATAAAACATTTAAACTCAAAATCGGAGTGAATCAGTCGTAATCGGAATTGGCCGTTTAAGATTGTGGATTCACTTCGTCACGACGTTTTTTGTACATAAATAATCAATGTTTGTAGATTGAATATCTCAAAATTTTATAGATATTTGTAAAATATTATAAAATATGAATTGATAGATATAGGATTAAACTTCAGAGACGAATAGGATAGTGTAAAAATACATGGACATTAGTGGAAAATCTTGATTTAAACTAAATAAAAATGATAGAGTCCCGCGGAATTAAACAGAATCTAATAGGCTCAATTTTATGTCGTAACTTGCACAAAGAAAAATTTATTATAATGGAAATATAACGAATGAATGCAGAAGGAATGAATGAGCATCTAATAACAAAGATTTAAATATTAAAATTACAAGTAATATTCCACAACAGTATTTCGGGCACAAAAAAATGTTTAACAGTCATAATCTATCCGGAAATAAGGATTGAATTGAGAATTTAATCGGAGAAAAAAAAGTACACATCCTATTTCTCTCAATCGATCTGAGTAAAATTTTTTTAACTAACATATTTTTTTCATTATTAAATTAAATTGTTGGGGTGAAGTTTCGAAAAGAGTATACCTTCGATATTCTTCGGGATATGTATACTTATGTATTTTGACGCGCTGATTACGAATATGATAGTGAAAATTGGCGTAAATTTGATTTTCATAGTGAAATTATTAAAAAACCATAAAAATCATCGTTTTTTGGGTTTATCTCAGCTAATATGCAAAATTAAAAAAAAGGCTTCAAATAAAAGTTGTAGAATTTATCGAAATACACATTTTTTGTTTAAACTATTTTGTTATACGAGTGATAATTTCCCTTTGCCATTCTCCTTTTCTATTTCCATTTAACATTTCCTTTCACCATTTCCCTTTGCCATTTCTCTTTACCATTCCTTCACCATTTCCCTTTAGCATTTCCATTCAACATTTTCCTTTACTATTTTCCTTTACAATTGCCCTTTACCATTTCCGTTTACCATCCCTTTTACCATTCCCTTTACCATTTCTCTTTTCCATTTTCATCTAACATTTCCTTTCACCATTT
This sequence comes from Andricus curvator, assembly GCA_932195095.1. Lineage (NCBI taxonomy): Eukaryota > Metazoa > Arthropoda > Insecta > Hymenoptera > Cynipidae > Andricus > Andricus curvator. The sequence goes on from CAKNYM010044141.1 coordinate 59,641, forward strand.
TTCTTTACCACTCTCCTTTACCATTTCTCTTTAGCATTTTCATTAAAAATTTCTCTTTACCGTTTCCCTTTACAATTCCCCTTTACCATTTCGCTTTACCATCCCTTTTACCATCTCCTTTACCATTTCCCTTTGCTATTCCCTTTTACCATTTTTAAGAATTTTTAAGTTTTTAAGAATTTAATGAGTTACAATAAATTTAAATTTATTTAATAAATATTTTTAATACATTTTTTATTAAGAATTTGATAGTAAAATGAATTATTTAATTAATTTGATTTAATTTTTAATTTTAAAATATATACAAATTGTCCGTCAATTTCATTATTTAAATTTTATATAAATAATTTTATATTATATATTAAAGCTGTGGTTTATGGGTTATTAAAGTGAAAATTGGTATATCACTAATTTTCTGGAAAACTGTCACCCGTAAAATAAAATGCTTTGAAGAAAAAACATGTATTTCGATGAGATCTACAACTTTTATCTGAACTTTTTTTTTGAATTTTGCATATTAGCTGAGATAAACCCAAAAAACCATTATTTTTAGGATTTTTTGACGATTTCACCATGAAAATAAATTTGGCGCCAATTGTCACTATCATATTCGTAATCAGCAAGTCAAAATACATAAGTATAAGGAGCTCAAGAAAATCGGAGGTATACCCTTTTCGAAACTTCCAATTAAATAGAATATATTTATATATTGATGCAATCTATTCAAATATGTGAATTAAAATTATTTTAACTTTATATAGGCAGATTTGAATTTATTATAATTATAATATTTCAAAACGTATATTTAGTATATTTAGTAGTATATTTTAGTACAAATATTATTTATAAAATTGATATTAATTATTGTCTTTTTTTCAACAGGTGAATCCGTGGAATGCAATGAACAACTGCATTCTTCTATCTATGAATTATTAATCAGATACATATCACATACAGATATTATAAATATAGATACAGATATATAAGTATATAGATAAAAAAAAATTTAGATGCAGATCCAGATACAGATACAGATTATGAAAAAAGATATTGTTGCATTGGAAAAATAAATTAAAAATATATAACAAAAACATAATTTATTATATTAAATAAGTTGCGATAATTGGTATAAAAGTGATATTGCATTTTGTATATTTCAATGACATTATAATTAAGGACATATCACATTATTTGTCAAAAAATCTGCTTCAAAAAACATATGTTATATTCAAATATTAAATGTAATTACTGATAAAATAAAAATTGTTTGAATTTGTAAAAACTTGGTCATTCTTTCCATCCTTTTTTTATAATTCAAAAACGTTCTATTTAATAAATTTACATTTACTTACACATTTTAATGAATTAAACAATAAATATGCCTAAACGAAAAATTAAACGAACAGAAAGTGAAGAAAAGGAATTCCAAAGAATTAAACGTGCAAAAAATGCCGATCGACAGCGAAGATTTCGCGAAAGACATCAGAATAATCGACCAAACATTGAACATGACATATCAATCGAGCAAAATGAAAATAATTGTACTATTGAACTTCCGTCAACAAGTCATTTATTACCCAGACATACTACACCTAGACTTCGTGATACTGTAATTCAAAACATCAAAGAACATTACATTGGACGCATGGATGTTAAGTGTGTTCACTGTAGTGCTATGCACTTCGCAACAGAAAAAGTAGCGAATAAAAAAAATTCATTCAATGATTGTTGTAGTCATGGAGAAGTTGCCCTACAACCGTTGCCTGATCCGCCTGCAATTTTACGAGATTTATTTAACCGAACTCATGAGGAATCAAATAGCTTCCACGAGCGTATACGTTGTTATAATTGTTCCTTCGCATTTGCATCTTTCAACGCTAATTTGATTAATTTCAATTCCAATAGTAGACGACCTGGACCATTTTGCTTCAAGATACACGGTCAGGTTTATTATCAGATTAACACGTCTTTGTATCATTCAGAAGACGAACATCATTCATACGGACAACTATTCATAGTTGATCAGAACGAAGCTACGGACATTCGATGTAACCAAATTTCTACGTTGAACAGAGATATTGTAGAAGCCATAGATAACGCACTCCGTCAGTGTAATGCATTTTCTCAATCTTTTATGGTGATGCATGAAGAACTTCAACGATCAATGACAAACTCTCAAAGAGAAATTGAACCAGAAATGCAGTTATTGTTTTCCTTGAAACCAGGAATGGACAGGGGACGTTACAATTGCCAAAGAATTAATGAAGTGGCTGCAATTTTCACAACTACAGCTGACGGCGATATCCCGGAATCCTATGTTACTATACATAATAAACGAACGAAAAATCTACAATATGTAAGTTCAATGGATCCTAATGTTGAACCATGGATTTATCCATTATTTTATCCACATGGAACACAAGGTTGGAACGATAGCATATGTTGTGTCAATAGGAGTGGAAGAGTGTCACGAGCTGCATATATCAAGTATAGAATGGCAACTAGAGATAATAATGTATTTCTAATGGGTGGAAGGTTATTTCAACAGTGGGTTGTTGATAACTATGTAAAAATAGAAAAATATAGGATTAATTACTGTAGATTTAACCAAAAAACCCTTCGCGCTGATACTTATCAGGGGTTGGTTGATTATTTACAACAAAGAGCAAATGATACAAACAGCACTGTTGGAAAAATGATAATCCTTCCATCGTCATTCACAGGATCTCCCCGCAATATACTACAACACTATCAAGATGCAATGTCAATTGTTAGAAAATTTGGTAAACCAGATTTATTTGTAACCATGACATCTAATCCAAACTGGACTGAAATTCGGGAGAATTTATTACCTGGTCAAACCTCATCTGATCGGCCAGATATTGTTTCAAGAGTTTTCAATGCGAAAAAAAATGAATTAATTGAAACTATAGTAAAGAAACAATTATTCGGTGAAGTACAAGCGTACGTATATGTTGTTGAATACCAGAAAAGAGGATTACCTCATGTTCATTTGTTATTAACCTTGAAACAAAATAATAAAATAACTACTCCTGATGTGGTTGATAATTATATTTCTGCAGAAATTCCAAATCCTGATACAAATTTAGAGCTTCATAATATTGTTATTAAAAACATGATTCACGGTCCCTGTGGAGATTGGTGTAAAGATGATAAAGGTAAATGTAGCAAACATTTTCCAAAAAGATTTCAGGATGAGACAACGATGGATGAAAACGGGTATCCGACCTATCGACGGAGAGACACAGGTACTTATAATCGTCAAAACGCAGGCACGACAGACAATCAATATGTTGTCCCTTACAATTCAAGATTATTGAAATACTTCAATTGTCATATCAATGTTGAAATAGTGTCTACTATTAGATCCGTGAAATATTTATACAAATATATCTACAAAGGACATGATGCTGCTGTCGTTGTAGTTACTGACGCTGGAAGCAATGAAAACGTCGTTGATCATGATGAAATTAGAAATTTTTTAGAAACTCGATACGTCAGTCCGGTTGAAGCATGTGATCGTATTTACGGAAGGTCATTGCAACATAAAAGTCATGCAATTATACGATTACCAGTACATTTGCCTAATCAGCAAAATGTAACTATTGATGATGCTCAAAGTGAGAATTCTATAAGAGCTGCTTTGGAGAAAGAAACAATGTTAATAAATTATTTCACTCTAAACCAACGTGATCAGAATGCAAAGAAATATACATATGCTGAAATTCCATCTTACTATGTATTTAAAAAACAGAGTGGATCAAATACATACAGTTGGACTGAACGTAAAGCTAACTTCAAGGTTATTGGACGAATGTATTCTGTCAGTCCGTCCCAAATAGAACTATTTCATCTTAGATTATTATTGATAACAGTTAAAGGGGCTACGAGTTTTGAAGATCTCAGAACAGTTGATGGAAAAACTTACGATACTTTCCAAAGTACATGCTTAGCATTAGGTCTAATCGAAAATGATGCAGAATGGGATCGTGCGATGACAGAAGGAGAAGTTTGGATGATGCCACCACAATTACGACGTTTATTTGTACGTATTTTAATATACTGCCAACCTATTCATCCAGAGGAACTATGGAATAAATTTAAAGAACCTATGGCACACGATTTTCAGAAAAATCATAGTATATCTGAAGCATATAGAAGAGCATATGTTCAGATAAATACCTATCTCAATTATGAAGGTACGGATCTTAATTTTTTTCCAACGATGTCACAATTATCAGAATTTGATAAAGAAGTTTATGTTCAAGATGACGAAGAGGTATCGCTTACTCATCATGAAGAAGTTGGTAAGGTTCAATATAACACATTGAACACAACACAAAGAGATGTTGTTGATAAAATCCTAAATGTTGCATTGGTGAATGAAGAAAGGGATTCTACTAAATGTTTTTATATTGATGGACCAGGTGGCTCAGGTAAAACATATATTTATACTACCGCATACCATTTGTTGAAAGCGAAGGGGGAAAAAATATGTACAATGGCATTCACAGGTATTGCTGCGATATTACTTCCTCATGGAAAAACTGTACATAAGACTTTCGGTATGCCAGTTCCTCTGTTCTCCGATTCTGTTTCACGTATAAAAAGCCAATCTAAAGATGCACAATACTTACGACAAGTTGATGTCTTTATTTGGGACGAAGCTCCAATGGCCCCTAGGTATGCTTTGGAATTGACAGATCGTACATTACGTGATTTTATGAATGTTGATTTGCCATTTGGTGGGAAAATTATGATTCTAGGAGGAGATTTTAGACAATTATTGCCTGTAAAAACTCATGCAACTCGCAGTGAATTGGTAAACTTATCAATTAAATTCAGTTCACTTTGGAAACATTTTTTCTTATTTTCATTGACAGAGAATATGCGTACTCTGTCTGGGCAACAAGAATTTGCTAGGTATTTATTGTCCGTTGGAGATGGCAGTTTCAATAACAATGACAATGTTTAGCTCCCAGAACTGACAATATAGTACAGACAATGTTCAATAAGATTATACAAGAACGAAGATTTGGAGATATATCAAAGATAGCTATATTGTCAGCACGAAATGTTGATGTCGAGGAAATCAATTCCAGAGTAGTTGAGCTATTAGACAAAAATACAGAACGACTTTATACCAGTGTTGATAGTGTTGACAACTGTGATAATGGGGATATCACCGACGCAATACTGCCAGAATATTTAAACACGTTGAATCCATCAAATATTCCACCGCATGAATTAAGATTAAGAAATAATTGCATTGTTATGCTGATTCGTAACCTTAGTATTGACGAAGGTCTTTGTAACGGGACGCGCTTGCAATTACTAGAGCTTGCAAATAATCTTTTGCGATGTAGAATTTTAACAGGTGATAAAGCAGGAGAAATTGTATTCATCCATCGTATCACACTGTACTGTGAAGATGTTTATCCATTTACTTTCAAACGTCGTCAATTTCCAATAAAATTGGCATTTGCAATGACTATTAACAAAAGTCAGGGACAAACTTTCGATAACATCGGAGTAGATCTTCGTAAAGATGTATTTAATCATGGACAATTGTATGTGGCGTTTTCGCGAGTTAGGTCTTGGCAATCATTACGGATTTTCTTAGGTGAACAACGCCAAAGTGATTTGGTTAAAAATTATGTGTTCACAGAATTGTTTAAATAGACTATAGTTTGAATACGATATACATAGCAATAATATTGAATGTATTTAATTATTATTACACTATTTTTTTCATGATTTTTCAGCATATGTACTTTTATAAGAATCTTAAATAATTGAAAAACTTTAATCATTAGATAGAATTTTCAAAACTGTCATTAATCGAAATGAGTAAACGCGCGCGCTTCAGCGCGCGTACGGTCTCGTAGCAATAAAAAGTTGGCGTGACAAAACGGGGGAACGCACATTCTGTGCATGCCACGATTGCAGCGCGCGCAGGCGCAACGTCGTTGGTTATGTAGCGTGAATCGTGTTGACTTAAACTTACTTACGGACAAAAATTTCATTTCCTCTGAACTGAATAACTTTTTTGGATCAAAAATTTTTTATTTTCTTTTCAGAATTCCTATATCTCGGAAGCATATTCTTATTTTTGTAAAAAAAAATCAAAATTATACTTTTAATCGCTACCGCAAACCGATTTTCAAACCTGTGAAATTCTAGGGTCAGCATTCTCGGTCGATTTTCTCCAAACTGGTTAACTTTTTTACTTCAAACATTGTTTACTCATATTCACACACTCAATATCTCGGGAGCATGTTTTTATTTTTTTAAGAAACTAAACATGGAATTGTTTATCTCAATTCGCAGCCGAGCCCGCTCCAATTTTAGGTTAGTTTCAGTTTCAGATTGTCAACTTCCACATCTATTTCCTCTAAACTGGCTAACTTTTTCTTATCAAACTTTTTTGGCCTCAAATCAGTAATACTTCAGCTCGGGTGTTGACTTTTGTTTTATCTTTAAATGGTGATTTCGATTTTACAGAATGTTTTTTCGCTCTCCTGAAAAGTTGACAAAATGTCCCTAACACCGTTTTGGACCGCTACCCTTCAGTTGTCTTTTTCACGTCAGTATTTAAAATCTGCTAATTCATTGCTTGAAAGTAAGTCATTATATATATTCTACAAACATTTTTAATTATAATTTTGCCAAGTTAAAGTAAATAAAAAGGTATATGCGAAAATATAAACGAAAATAAAAAAGTAGTGCGCTTCGCTCATACCGCCCCATGTCTGGGGCGGGCTGGGCCACATAATTGAATGACTTATTTTGTATTATTTATAAGTAAGAGTATTGTTAAGTAGAGTATTATAAAACGAAAACATATCTTATGAGTACACATATTTTTCAAAAATATAACCGAACACTTGAAGAATTTAACGTTAGAATGATTCAATCCTTAATCCTAACCTCTATCGTAACTAACTCTACAAAAAGTGAATAGAAAAAAGATTTATATCTACACATCTTTTAGTAATTGTATTACAGGAATAAATATAACGATTTTTTGACTTACCCGTGTACGTTGCCTCAGTAAAAGTTAAATTCTACAGTAAGAAAGCTCCCAAATACTAGATTGGTCTAATACATGACGCTGAATGTGATATATACTGGGGTTTTGAGCCGTTTTTTTTATGTTTGCCCTATTTTTCAACCGTAATAATGTTTTCTTATTTTTATAGCATTTGACTAGTTTTTAAACAAAGTTACCTAAGAAATATACCAGAAAAACACTGCTCTCTTCTGGTTGCCAGCAACTCATATTATTTTCTACTACAGACCTATAACAGTGCAGCTGTCAACTTTTTCTGAGCATTTTTTTCGACAAGATTAGTTTTTTATACGTATGCACCATAATTAACACACTGCACAATCTGATACAATGAAACATTGCATCTTAACCTACTGACTGCTACAGTACGGGGTTAGGTTAATGCACAGAAAGAGGTGGCTCATTCCGCCTCAGAACAGTGGTTCATTCCGTCCCATATGACACTTGCAAGTAAAATTCAAATTTCACCTATTTCTGTTTCACAATTATATAAAAATCTGTTGAAAACTTAAGGTTTAATAAATAAGCTATCTAAATAACCACTGGAAAAACATATAATATGTGATTTTGTGTGATTCTTAGACTTTTCAAACAAATGCAAAACAGCAGAATACAGATCTTAACATTTTTACTTTCGTTTTTTCCAAATTTATTCAACATTAAGCGACAATTTTGTTGAGAGAAATTTGATAACGTTCTTCCTGATATTATTACAAAGAGCAGTTACAAAAGAAAGGATAGCCTGCGAGAAAATTTAGTGGCTCATCTTACCCCCTATGCTCATCTCGCCCCACCCTACCCTATACAGCGTTTCGGAATAAAAATTGTTGCTACTCTTGCAAAAATGTTAGAATAGGAGATAATTAAATGATTAATCATTTACAAATTGGTGAAATATCATATGAACACATATTTTATGATCGAAATAGCGAGTTTTTTCAGCTGAACCTTTACGAAAAGTAAGTGATATTATAGTAGGTTAGAACCAAAATGTATATGTAAATAAAAATGAAATATTGAATTTCAAATAATTAAATAAAATATTAATCTTCTAATTAATTCCTTCTATGCAAGGTATAAATATTATTATTTTGTTGAAATTATAAAGCTGACCTCAAAAGTTTTATATAAAAGATATATACATATACAATTAAAAATTATTTTTATTTCGAAAAATTAATTTTAAGAGAATATTTCGAGAAATTTAAAAAGATTCCCAAAATTGTCAAAAAAGAATCTAGAAGATTTCAGGGAAATTTGGTTTATTCTGTAGGATTTTAAAAATATTTTAGGAAAACTTTGAATTTGTTTAAAAGATATTCAGATGTTTTGAAAAAAATATCCAAAATAATTTAAAATTTGAAAAGATTTCAAAAAGTTTAAAACAAAATGTAGATTTTTATGAAGATTTTGAAAAAAAATGTTGAATTTTTGTAAGGATTTTGAAAGGTTCTAAGATAATAAAATTGTTTTCTTGATATTCCTCAAAGACATTTTTTATTTGGAAAAAATAATCTAAAGAGAATATTTAAAAATATTCCAAAGCAAAAACAAGTTTTTATGTATGAATAACGATTAAAGAGAAATTAAATCAATAATTAATATTTATTTGATTTATTTAATTTATCTAAAAAAAGTGTTTAGTTAAAAGAAAATTTAATCGTTCATTTATTTAATAATTTGGAAAATTTAAAAATTCATTGATTCATTTTTCAATTTACAGCTTTGGAAACGATAACGTGGATTTATATTTTTTAACTTAATCTGAAACTTTAAACTGTACAATTTATAAAAGTTAAAAAAATGTTATTTTGCAGTATAAATACATGTAATTAAAATTTTGTTAATTAAAAAGTGTTAATAGCTTTTATTTTATACGTTTAAATTATTAGGCGTTTTAGTAAAAAAAAAAATTAATTTAATTTTAAAATTTTATAATTCAACAGTTTAAAAATTTAATGACCGTACAAAAGAGACCAAAGAAATAAGTATTATCAGTTTTTTTAAAGTTATATAAACATAATTTTCCTAAGATTCTTGAGAAACTTCAAAAACATTTTTGAAGATTTTATTTGTATTGAAAAACAATCTAAACAAGTTTTAAGAATTTTTTTTTAACACAGGATTTTACAAAATATTAGGAAAAACTCGGATCCTTTAAAAAGATATTTAGGACTTTTAGAAGTTTGGAAGAAATTTAAAAATATTTTATAAATTTTCAGAAACGTTTTCAAGTTTAAAAATATTTTTAATCTTTTGAAAACTTCTAAAATTCCTAATTATATTTTAAATTGACTCAAATTTCTCTTGAAATTTAGAGAAATCTTTCAAAATTAAAAAAAGTGCCTTAAAATCTTCCAGATGTTTTTTTTTTGTTGCAATTTTGGAAATATTTTAAAATCATTTTAAATATTCTCTGAGAATTCATTGTTGAAAATAAAAAATCATTTGAAATTTTGCTAAAAATCTTAAGAAAGTTTTTTATTCTCTTAAAAGATTTCAAAATTCTCAAGACTTGAATTATTATTATTATTTATATTTTTATATTACTATTATCATTTTCCAGATTCTTTTTGACTGTTTTTAAATCTTAAAAACTTAAATTCTCATCCCCTTTGTGGATTCTGTGAAAGATTTGGGCTATATTCTTAATCGCTGTCTTACATGGAATGAAGACGTTGCGGATATTTCAAGGAAAACCTTTAGAGTCCTCCAACAGCTTAACAGGAATAAAGAATCAGTTCCTACTTTAACGCGTATCCTCTTAGTTAAAAGCCTGATCCTTCCTTTCTTTGACTACGGCTGTGTGGTATATGACGATATTACTGATGAGCTGAATGCCGAACTTGAGCGTACGCTTAATACTTGCATTAGGTTCATCTATAACATCCCCAAAAGTGAACATATTACTCAGTATAGAGAAATAGCAGGACTCCTTAACGTCGCCAAAAGAAGACAATTTTTTATGGGTAATTTACTTTATAGCCTATTCAGTAATGAAGCTCCGCACTATCTTCTCAACCTCTTCCATTTCATTGACAAAGATCAACCAACACATTCCAAACTCCGTGAAAGGAAAACAGTATTAAAAATTCAGCCACGCCGCACGTGCAAAATGCAAAGGTCCTTTGTTATTCTTGGTGCTCGCCTTTGGAACAAACTACCTATAACCATTAGAAATGCACCTTCACAATTTCATTTTAGCAAACTCCTTTTTAGTTACTTATTCAACACATAAAATCCTACCCTCGAAATCACACATTGGTAACATTTAAATTCATAATTAAAATATATATGAGTATGTGCATGAATGCCTATTTACTTTTAAGTATGTATATTTGCGTATGTATATATATAGTAACCTTCTGTTGATGGCCCGGATCCAGTTTTTCGTATTATAGTTTAGTTCTTTACCTTTGTTAATATCTATCTTTGATTTCAATCGTCAAATCGATCGCCGTCACATTTTTATTGTCATATGTATCACCTGTTCCTTATAGGGCTACTTAGCCCTAGGAACATTTCATGAATAAAAACAAAATACAAATACAAAACGATCGAACGCGCAGAACACCCGACAATGGGTCGGCAAGCAGTGCTAATCACCCTAGAGTTTGGGGTGCTGAAAATAATTCAGATGGAAACACGAAGACGAACCGGCGATACGCCTACATTGAGTGGACGAGTCAACCCAATGATGACTTGCTGAACTGCTACAATGCCAGCATTATCCCTGGTCACGGAGACTTTATGGCGCGTATGCACACTCCGTGGTGCCAGAAACACCCAGAGCTTCAGCACGTTTCGATTCAATTATTGCGAAATTACTTCTGGAAAAATGGATATGTACGCGAAGGGTTTCCCCAACCGCTGCTTGAACAAGCTGCAGACAAAGATGAGGAAGCGATATTGAAGACCAATCGCGGAAAGCAGGCACCTTCTGAGAGATGAGCGCGATTTCAGGACAAGGAGGAACATTAACATGCAGGTTTCTCCTAAGCCCCAAGATCTGGCTGAAATGGATAGCTCCCTTCGTGAAGATATCTCGCGGGAGCCCGAGCTCTGGACCACCAATTGCTCAGTTTATGGAGCTGCGAGAGCATTGGCTGATTCTAATCGAAGGCTAAAGCCAACGATGGATCAAAAAACCAAAAGACGCTTGCATCAACTGAACTAGGAGATTGGACGGGCAAGACAGAATGCGTCCCGTGTTTAGTGTGTGATTGACTACATAACATCTGGTAGACTGTTCAAAGCAAGTCAAAGCAGCCGACAATCAAGCGGAATATTGTTGACAAAACACGGGTGTTATCTGCCGCAAGGAGGAGAATACAGAAGAGAAAGAGATGGATCAAGGAGAATCAACAGTTTCTCGCTGACCCATCGCGCCTCTTTAGCGATCTGGCTCTGGATCGAGTTGAAAGAAGATACTGACAATATCATTCTCTTCAAGGAGTTTTGCGACCTCATAACATCTGAGGAGGAATGTCGATCAATCAGTGCCGAAGAGGTGAAAAAAGCACTCAGGGACACAAAGAACTTTTCCGCTCCAGGACCAGATGGTATCAAGAACTTCTGGTGAAAGAAGTTGACTTCTACACACCAACATGTGGCCCGCATATTCATGTATTATTTAAAGTCGGAAACGCCCATTTCGCAGCAACTGGTGTTAGGACGCACTATACTCCTATACAGAAAAAAGGCAACTTGTCCAACCCAGAGAATTAGAGGCCAATAACTTGTTTGAACACACTGTATAAAATCTTCATAGCTGTCCTAAGCCACAGGATTGTTCGAAGAGTTAAGCATGTGTGGAACGAGATGTACGAACAACGTGGCTGGAAAAAAGGTGTAGCAGGCTACCGAGAGAACCTGATAATTGACAGGTGCGTCTGCAAAGACGCAGCATCCTATCAGCGCGTCCTGTCAATGGCCTGGAACGCTCCGAGGGAGATAGAGTCAATTGTCCAAAACGAGAAGGGCCAAATTTTCTGGAACTACGTTTCTCGGAAAGCAGTCTCCATTGCACACTCGAGGCCTGACATCGTTCTTCAAGACTTCGAGAAACGAAGTATATTCTTGATCGAATTCTCGGCTCCGTCCGAATACAACATCACTGCCAAGGAGAAGAAAAAAGAGGATATGTATTAAAAGGAAGCTGCAACGAGTGTACCCAAAATATTCGGTTGAAGTAATTGTCCTCGTGATCGGTGCTTTCTGAGGTGCGCAACTATCACTGGTTCGTAACCTTAAAGCCATACCCGCGTGCCAAAAATATGCCAAGGCACTTGCGAGATGAATGCAGAAAGCTGAAATCCTTGGGTCGCTTCAAGTCCCCATGACACACGAGGGTTTTACCGGCCTGTCGTTGTTATTTTATCGTGCCCTGTATTCACTTATCTCACGGTCGTGAGACGTGGCAATATGTGTGATTTACCGCGGTTCTACTGGGAGCTGGTATCATTTTTAGATAGCAGTTGCTCCCAGTGGGACCCTGCGGTGGTTGTTCAGCCATTTTTTGAATTATATATGTATGCATATTTGTATATATATATATATATATATATATATATATATATATATATATATATACTCTTGGATAACGGGCGACCTCTCAGAGTATCAGCCTTATCCTTGCACGCGGGGCTCTACAAGGATGGACCAACCCTTTTCCCTAGCTGCTCGTGGGAACAACAATGACAACAACAAACATAGTTGTAGGAAGTGCGGTTCAAAACAATCGAACGCGCAGGGCTCCCGACAATGGGTCGGACAACAATACCGACTACCCTAGATTTGGGGAGCCAATCAAGACGGAGTCAATGCGATTGACCGGCGGAATCTCATTACTTTTAAGTGGACGGATCGATTCAGGGACGACCTGCTGGAGTGCTATGATACCAGTATGGCCCCTGAACGATGTCGTATGAGCTAACGTTTGCATTCCTTAGATCACCCGGATTGAAGTCGGGCACGGAGGGCTTCATTTTGGCATGTCAAAACGGTGTCATTTCCACTCTAGCATACTGTCGCCACATTTTGAGCCAAGACATTCCCGATGATAGCTGCAGAGCCTGTCATGCATACACCGAGCATCTAGGACACATACTATCTAGTTGTTCAACTCATGCGGGAACGACCTACATCCAAAGGCAGAATGCGGCACTAAGAGTGCTTTATTACCATCTCTGTCACTCTTATGGCATTAGCCCAAATACCTCTCCGCTAAACGCTTCTAGAGAAATAGAGTCAATTGTCGAAAATGAGAAGTGCCGCATATACTGGAACTTCATGTTCTCGACAATTGTTTCTGTTGCGCACTCGAGGCCTGACATAGTTCTCCTTGACTTCGAGAAATGAACCATGTTCGTTATCGAATTTTCGGCACCAGCTGACAAAAACGTCACAGCCAAGGAGAAAGAAAAGAAAGAGAGGTATAAAGACCTTATAAGGGAGTTGCGACGGTTATACCCGGAATATTCTGTTAAGCTCATAGTCTTGATCATCAGCGCTCTTGGAAGTGCCAAGGTTTCACTGGTTAATAGCCTGAAAAGCATCCCTGCGTGTCAACAAAATGCTGATACACTTGCGGGGAAAATGCAGAAGGCGGTCGTCCTTGGGTCGCTCGGTGTCCTCAGGGTGCACGCGACTTTTGCCGGAACATCGTATTGAGTTCGTCGCAGACTGTAACCACCTATCTCACGGTCGTGAGACGCGGTTACAGCTGAAATTTTACCGCGATTTCGCTGGGAGCGGGTGCAAT
>CAKNYM010044142.1:0-10271 GCA_932195095.1 Andricus curvator
AAAAAAAAAAAGAAAATTTAAAAAAATAGTTGAATTTTCACCCAGAAAATATTTCAGTTCTCTTTTCAACACGAAAATATTAAATTTAACCAAAAAGTAAATTTTCTACAAAATAGTTAAATTTTCAACAAAACAGCAGTATTTTCAACCAAAAAGTATGACGTTTCAACAAAATTGTTGAATTTTAAACCAAACAGTTGCATTTTTATCCAAGAAAGATGAAATTTCTGCTAAAGCCGGTGAATTTTTAAATCAGAAAGACAAATTTTCAAAAAAGAGTTGAATTTTCAACCGAATAGTTGCATTTTTATTCAAGAAAGATTAAATATTTTTTTTAAAACAGATGAAATAAAAAAAACTTTAAAAAAATAGTTAAGTTTTCATGCAAAGAAGATTCCAGTTCACTTTCCAACACCAAAATAAGAATTGTAAACTATAAGTTAATTTTATGCTAAATAATCAAATTTTTAACCAAAAAGTATGACTTTTCAACAAATTTGTTGAATTTTAAACCAAACTGTTGCATTTTTATCCAAGAAAGATATAATTTCTGCTAAAGCAGGTGAATTTTTAAATCAGAAAGACAAATTTAAAAAAAAGAGTTGAATTTTCATCCAAAAGGATTTCAATAGACTTTTCTACAGAAAAATACAAATTTTAAACAAAAAGTAAATTTTCTAGGAAATAGTTGAATTTTCAACAAAACAGTTGCATTTTTGTCCAAGAAAGATGCAATATTTCTACTAAAAAAAGATGAACTTTTAAATTAAAAAGACAAATTTTCAAACAAAAATATTTTTCATCAAAAAAAAATATTTCAGTTGACTTATCAGCAACAAAATATGAATTTTAAACAAAAGGTTAATATTATACGAAAAGAGTTAAATTTTCATCCCAAAAAGACGCATTTTTAACAAAACAGCTGATTTTGCAAAAAAAAATGATGTCTTTTCAAGAAAATTGTTAAATTTTCAACAAAATAATAAAATTTATAACTAAAAAGATAATCTTCAGGAGAAAGTTTTTGCGGGGTTTTGAGATTTTCATTAATTTTGGAACGATAGTAGAATATATTTTCAAAATGTTCATGTCAATGAATGGGCTGATATTTTCTGAATGCGAAGCGCCTATTAAAAATTGAATTTATTATAAGGAAAGTTATTATATTTATGTGAAAAAGCGGAACGACCTATATGTACCTATTATGAAACAATTTTTGGACTCTTGTACCGGTGTCCATAATGCATTTCCCTATTACGGAACAGCAAAGAAATGTGTTTCTTTATATTAAGGCCATGTAACGAGAGGGTCACGTGACCAAGCTAGACCTCAATTTTGCGATGTAAACTTACGTCCAAAAGAAATAAGATATCGCGCTCAAAGTTTGGGAAATGAAAGAGGAGACAATAAAGTTCACGGCTCTGGTCTTTTTCGGTGGAAATTTTGAAAAAAAATTTTCCGAATAAAATAAAACTGGGAGCTATATCGATAATTTCCCATGTAAACTTACGTCCACACGGAATGAGATATCGTTCTGAAAATTTAGCACGCTAAGTAGAAGCCTCAAAGGAAGGCGGCTCTGGTCCAAAATATTTATAATTATGAAAAAAGTTTTTTTTTTTTAATTACTAATTTGGAGCAATACCGACCGTGCTAGAGAACACTCCAAGAAATTTTCAATTTTGTCAATGGGCTAAATATGAGGTTTGTATTGATCAAAATGGGGCAAAACAACAAAAATTGGTCACAAACATTGTACAACCGTACAAAAATAGTGCGGAAACTAATGTTTGCACTTGAAATGCAAATAAACAAATTTATATCTTCAGTTACTGCGTGTTTGACATACGTATCCGCTGTCTCAGAGCAGCACTATCGCAGCGAGCAGACAACTTCGTACGTCCACGGGTCTGTGGGTAAAACAGTTTGCATGATACTTTTCTTTGTAAACTTACGTCCAAAAGAAATAAGATATCGTACTCAAAGTTTGGGAAATAAAAGAGGAGACGATAAAGTTCACGGCTCTGGTCTTTTTCGGTGGAAATTTTGAAAAAAAAAAATTTCCGAATAAAATAAAACTGGAAGCTATATCGATAATTTCCCATGTCAACTTACGTCCACACGGAATGAGATATCGTTCTGAAAATTTAGCACGCTAAGTAGAAGGCTCAAAGGAAGGCGGCTCTGGTCCAAAATATTTAGAATTATGAAAAAAGTTTTTTTTTTTTAATTACTAATTTGGAGCAATACCGACCGCGCTGCAGAGCACTCCAAGAAATTTTCAATTTTGTCAATGGGCTAGATATGAGGTTTATATTAATCAAAATGAGGCAAAACAACAAAAATTGGTCACAAACATTGTACAACTGTACACAAATAGTGCGAACACTAATGTTTGCACTTGAACTGCAAATAAACAAATTTATATTTTTAGTTACTGCGCGGAAACACTATTGGTCGAATTGTAAAGTCATCGAGCAAGCAAAAATAGAGGAGCGGTCTAGGTTTTAAGCTACAGAGTCTGCCCTCGTGCGTTCGCGTCTTCTGACTTTTTTTTAAATTTTTTCCGTTTCTTATCCTTTCTTTCACAATAGTTTTACCGTAAATATACAAACATATTATAAAAAGAATGATAAATATTTTTTAAAAATTAATTCAAGAATAGAAAAATCATTAATTTTACCAGAAATTTTTTTATCTATATAAGTTGATGTTTGCAGCAGAGTATATATGTGTAATAAATTATTTTAAAACAATAAACATTATTATTTTGCAATTTCTCTATACTTTTATAAGCCAAAAATAAATTTTAAAAAATTATATGCATGAAAAATAAATTTAAAGTACCTAAAAATATAAAAGCGGAAGTTGGGTTACAAGTATTGAGATTCAAAATGAAGAATGCTTGGTTTTGATAATTAAATACGGCACAAACATGTAATGCAAATGTTCAAACTTGCGCTTATATATTTTTTGATACTTTTAATTCCTTTGTCATGCATATAATTTTTTACATTCTCATCATAATGAGAAGGTATTGGTTTTATGTAAAATTTGACTTAGTCGGTTTTCATCAAATCTCCACGTTTTCAGATCCCCTGAGTCAGAAAAAACGATTTTTACGAAGGTGTCTGTCTGTCTGTCATATCATACAAATTCTCTCAGAAATTTATTATCGAGTGTCAATGGAATTCCTCCAGCGATTATTATTGATAATAATAGTTGCATTTTCAGTATATAGATAATTTTCCAAAAAGAAAAACGAAGTTTCAACAAAACATTTAATTTTTGAATGAAAACAATGAACTTTTAATAAAAATATGGATTTTTAATCAAATTATTGTCTACCAAAAAGACAAATTTTTAATTTTTTTAAATTTTCTTGCAACCAACAACTTTAAAAAAATAGTTAAATTCTTAGCCAGAAATGGTATATTTAAAAAAATAACTTTTCAAACAAATTTGTTTCAAACAAAATCGGTAAATTTTCAACTATTTTCAAACAAGGAGAATAATAGTCTACCAAAAAAGACGAATTTTCCCGATAATACATTGCATTTCAACTAAAAAATATGAATTTTCAACCAAACATGAAATAGTTTAATTTTCAGTTTAGCGAAAGAAACGAATTTCCAATTTAAAAAGATGAATTTTCGAAAAAAGGAAGTTAAATATTATTCAGTTCAGAAAATAATTTTCAACAAAATCGGTAATTTTTCGAGGAAATCGCTAATTTTTCAACTATTTTTAAACCTTTTGATGTTGAACC
This sequence comes from Andricus curvator, assembly GCA_932195095.1. Taxonomy (NCBI): domain Eukaryota; kingdom Metazoa; phylum Arthropoda; class Insecta; order Hymenoptera; family Cynipidae; genus Andricus; species Andricus curvator. The sequence goes on from CAKNYM010044142.1 coordinate 3,770, forward strand.
AAAAAAAAGAGAATCAATAAAATAGTTGAATTTTAAACAAAACAAAAAATTAATTTTCAAACAAGAATAATAATATTCTACCAAAAAAGACGAATTTTCACAAAAATATATCTATTTTCAACTACATAGTACAATTTTCAGCTAAAAAATATTAATTTTCAACCAAAAATGAAATAGCTTCATTTGCAGTTTAACGAAAGGAAAGATGAATTAGAAAAAATGGAAGTTAAATATTATGCAGTAATAAAAATCATTTTCATTACAAAAAAAAAAAAATAATTTTCAATAAAATCGGTAATTTTCCAAGAAAGTCGCTAATTTTTAAACTACTTTTAAACCGTTTGAACCAAAAAAATGAGAATCAATACAATAGTTGCATTTTAAACAAAAAATAATAATTTTCAACCGAAAAGATGAATTTTCAATTAAAAAAAAAAAACATTTTTCAACTGAAAAAATATCAACAGAGAAAGATGAAGTTTCAAGCAAAAGAAAAAAATATTTAAATTTTCAGCCAAAGAAATGATTTTTCAACGCAAAGGCGAATTTTTAACCAAAAAGATTGAATTTCAAGGAAAAGAAAAACAAATTTAAAAAATCATTTTTCAACCCAAAAGATCAATTCCTGAACAAAACGATTAATTTGCAACGAAAAGAGAATTTTAAACCAATAAAATCTAAGTTTTAAATAAAAAATGAAATGATTCATTTTTTATTCAATATATTTTCAACAACAAGAAAACACTATTTTTCATCAAAATTTAAAAATGTTCAACTACAGAAGTGAATCTTCAAAACGCTACCTGGGACGTTTAACGACAAATCGGGCCCCAACATTTCTTCGTCCGCGCCTGAAATACTAGAAAATGTGAATTGAAAAACATGCAATCATCTTTCATCTCTTATCCCTTCTCTCTTTTGAACTCGGCACACTGGCATGGGCTATTTCGGGAGTCGTTGCGTGGCAACCAGTATCAACAGTCGCATATGATCAACGAACATACACGAGAGTATACGAACGTCGTTCGTACATGCACTGTCGGCCGATATCTCTGCCATGCGCAGTAGTGATTCCTGTATATTTTTAGGTTATGCAACCCCACCGGTTCTAACGTTATCACTTCTGTGTTTATGTTTTGAATACCCAGTCACGCGGTTATAGAAAATTTTCGCGACGCGCTACGTGTTTATATATTTTATGGTGGTTATATCAAAGATATATTTATACCAGAGTGTGTGCCCTACCTTTAAAACCTGGAATTGTCAGGGAGCTTTTATATATCTGGAAAAACCTGGAAATGTGAGTGCGCATCCTATAAAAAAACAGTTTTGTTATCATTTATTTTATTAAAACTTGTGTCGTTTTTCCATAAATTGTAATTTGTTTATGTTCAATGTTATTTTTTACGATTTGAACCAAAAATATGCATCCTAACGTAAAGTGGTTTTAAGAAAATTTGTAAATGTAATTTAGGCGAAAAATTTTGTTAGATAAAATGTTATTGCAGCGTGTATGGTTTTTCCAAAAAGATAATTTCTTTATTTTAAATGTATTTTCATAGCAAAAGTTTATAACAAATTTGTAGATCTTTTTTGGTTGAACAACTTTTGTCTATTCATCTTTTTTCGTACCTTGCGTCGTTTTTCAACAATTTTTTATATTGTTAATGGTATTTTGCACGATTAAAACAAAAATTACGCATCTGATCAAAAAATGATTAATAAAAAATATGTAGATCTTTTCTGAGTGAACAATTTTTTTCGTGGTTTGTGTCGTTTGTCCAAAAATGTAATTTATTTTATTCTTGAATCAGTTTTTTACAAATGAAACAAAAACTACGCGTCCCATCAAAAAGTGATTATTAACAAATTTTTAGATCTTTTTTGACTGCATAATTTTTGTCAAGTCATCTTTTTTCGTATGTTGTACATTTTGACCGCAAAATGGAATTTATGATTTTTCATTATTTTTTTGTGCGATAAAAATTTGAATTCTGGATTTTTCAAGAAAACTGAAAAAAGTCTCATAACAATATTGTGAGGTGTGCAAAAAGAAACATTTTTCTTCTCTTGAATTTTTTTCATATCGTGCGTTGTTTGGCTTAAAATGTTCATTTTCGTTTGTTTTTTGGAATTTTGTAAATGCTATAACTCCAGTAATTTTTGTTTCATCAGAAAAAGTCATTGAGATAAATTGTTTGTCTTTTTGAGTTCCACGAATATCCGTACATAGAATTTTTTATTTTGAAAAAAGTGGTCTCAAAAATTTTGAAAAAGCACTCACTTTTGGAATTTTTATCCAAAATGGCTGACTAACGAACTTGATCTTCATTTTAGGACACTTGAGAAGTATACCAGAGCCCAATCCAATCTGTCAATTCTTTCGAAAGTTATCGTGCTAACAATCAAAAGGAGTCATAAATGGATATGGCACAATGCATAATCTAATTCAGGGAATTTATCAGGGACAGTGGAAAGATGGTCAGCAGAATGGTTATGGAATCATGAAGTAGGAAGATTTTTTTTTCAATTTTCAGGCCTCACAGACCGGTCCTTATATCCCCTATTGTACCCTATATTCAGTTAAGGTCCCTAAAGTACCCTATTTTCAAGATGTGGTCCTATGCCTATGGTACCCTATTTGCAGCCCCCTACTGGAACTTCAAAAAAATTTATAATAAGATCAAAGCTTCCAAGAGTATTTTGAAAGAAATAGCAAAAATCAGGGAATACCTGTAAGAAGCAAATTCACAAAAATAATTAGGGATACCACATACAGTCACTATTATTCACTTTTTTCTCAAATCATTTTTTATTCACTTTTTTAAATGAAAACATCACATTAGTCACTTTTCTATCAATAAATTAACTCAAGGGTTAATCACTGTTCAATTCAGATCTATGCCTATTTCTGAATTGTCTTGACTTCTTTTGATATATTTAACATTATTTTTAAAGATTCTGAGAAATTTAATATGTAAAATTTTTAATGTAATAGATTTAAATAATTTGAAGAAATTTGAAAGATTTTAGAGTATTTTTAAAACTTCTAAGGCATTTTCAAGAGCTTTAAATTTGAAATATTTTAGGGAATTTTAAAAGATTCCGAGTAATTTTTCACTAATTGGCATTTTCAAGAGCTCTAACGAGTTTCAAGGGATTTCAAAAGATTTAAAACATTTTAGGTTATTCTAAAAGATATCAAATACTTTGTAATTGTTTTCAGTAGTTTAGTGGGATTTCAAAGAATTTGAAATATTTTAGGGAATTTTAAAAGAATCCAAGGAATTATTAATTAATTTAATTAATTTGAAGGAATTTCGAAGCGTTTGAAATATTTTAGGATAAAGAATTTTCTAGAATTTCGGAAGATATGAAACGATTTTACAGGATTTATAAGGTCGTAAGATATTTTAAAGGATTTCACGTTATTTTATAAGATTTCCGAGGATTTCAATGACTTTAAGGGATTTAAAACTCTCAATGTATTTTAATACATTTCCAGGATTTTGGGAAATATCATCATAGAATTTCACAGGGATTTTATCATATTTTAGTGGATACAAAATTTGTTCACGAGAAGTGAGGTATCTTGTAGGATTTCAAAGGATTTGAAATATTTTAGGAAATCTTAAAAGATTCCAAGGAATTTTTAATTGATTTCAATCATTTTAAGAGATTCATTAACATTTTAGTTGACTTTAAAGAATTTATTCAAGAAAAGTGAGTTATTTCGTAGGGTTTTAAAGATTTGAAGAGATTTAAAATTATTTTTTGGATTTCACCCTGAATTCTTTGAAATTCTTTTGAATTTTTTAATTCATTTGAATTCTTATAAATTTACTCAATTTTACATAATTCAATTGATTTTTTAAATGTTTTTATACAATTGGTTCTGCAGATTAATTGATAAAATGACCAAAGGATTTGAAATATTTAAAGATATTTTTCAAATTCCTTGGCATTTCCTAGAGATTAAAAAAATTATTCTAGGTTATTTTAAAAGATTATAAAGAAATTGTTAATTGAATTCAGTAATTTAATAGGATTTCAAAGGATTTGAAATACTTTAGTGTATTCTAAAAGATTTGTATGCATTTTCTAGAGTTTTAAAACGTTTCAAGGTGTTTCAAAAGATTCAAAGGATTGGAAATATTTTAGGAAATTTTAACGATTCCCAGAATTTTTGTATTTATTCCAATAGTTTGAAGGGATTTCAAAGACTTAAATATTTTAAGGTATTTTAAAAGATTCCAAGGCATTTTCAAGAGATTTCAACAATTTCAAGGGATTTCCAAGGGTTTTAATAATTTAAATGGATTTTAATATTTTAATGGATTTCAAAAAATTTATCAATCAATGGAATTTTTAAAAGTTTTTGTTTAATTCATCTTGAAGTCATTGAAACTCACCTTACATTTTTAGGCATTTCATCAAATTCTTTTCAATCTTCTTCAATTTTTTCTAAAATTCATTTGAAACTTACTCAATGCAATTAATTTTTTCATATTTTTAAATTTTTTCACATTTTTGTCAATCAATTTGAATTTTTTTTAATTTACCTTAAATTGTTATGCATTTCATCGAATTCTGCTCGTTTCCCTTAAATTCCTCGAAATTCACTCAAATTTTACAGAAATAAGTGGATTTTTTTAATTTTGAAAACTTTCCAATTCATTAGAATTTTTTTGAATTGTTTTGTAGTCATTAGTCATTTTCTTAGTTAGAAATTAGTAGGGTTTCAAAGATTTGAAGAGATTTGAAATTATTTTTTGAAATTCACCCTGAATTCTTTTAAATTCTTTGGGATTCCCTTGAATTTTTTAATTCACTTGAATTATTCTAAATTTACTCAATTATACTTAATTCAATGGATTTTTTTCAATTTTTAAACGTTTTTATTTAATTGATCCTGCAGTTTTTTAACCTCACCTTGAATTCTTAGGCATTTCATACAATTCTTTTGAATTCACTTGAATTTTTCTAAGCTCATTTCAAAGTTACTGAATTTATAAAAGTTTCTTCATATTTTAAAATTGTTATCAATTCATTTAAATTTTTTCAATTCACCTTGAATTTTTATGAACTTAATCGAATTCTTCTCGTTTATCTCAAATTCCTCTAAATTCATTCCAATTTTACGGAAATCAATGGAATTTTTTTACTTTTAAAATTTTTTCTAATTCATTCGAATTCGCTAGAATTTAACTTGAATTGTTTTGAAGTCTTATAAACTTATCCTGAATTTGTTACCCTTTGAGCGCGTGACGAAAAGTACCCTTTGGTCCCTATATTTTATCCATAGGGACTGTGAGGCCTGATACATACATACATACATACATACATACATACAGACATATTCGCGAAAACCTGTTTTTTGGGTTCAGAATGTCTCAAAACGTGGACATTTGACAAACACGGAGGGGGTCAAATTTTACACAAATCTAATACCTTCTCTGAGGAGAATGTAATAACTAATGCTTCCTTTGGTTTGTCTATTGTTAAAAAAAATCACTAATGCATCCTCTATGAGGAAGCAAATGCATTTGTTAACGGGAAGCAAAGTTCTCGTGAAATGAGCACCATATAATTATAAATAAAAACAAAGTGGAAACACTCGAGATTGAATTCACAGCTAGTTTAAATTTGAATTCATGTTTTATTTGAAAATTCACGTTTTTGTTTAAAAACTCCACTGTTTTGTTGAAAGGTTAAATCTTTCCTTGAAAATTCTTTTTTTTTTTTTTTTTTAATATTCATAATTTTTATTCACAATTCATCTCTTCAGAATAAACTCTAACTATTGCCATGAAAATTAATTTTTTAACAAAAAATTTAAGTTTTTAATTTTTGATTGGAAATATATCTCTATTTAATTAAAAAAATAATGTTTTTATTGAAAATTTGTCGTTTTGGTAGAAAATTAATGTTTTATTTAAAACGTCATATTTGTCCTTGAAATCTTCACTACTTTGTTGAAAGCTAAACTCTTTTCTTAAAAATTTATTTTTTATTGCAGAGTATTTATAATTTTTATTAAAAATTCTTCTGTTTGCTTCTAAATTTAAATATTTTCTTGAGATTTGTTTCTTTCTATTTTGAAAATAATTTTTTTTTTCACTGAAATTTACGCTTTTCAATTCTAGATGGAAATTATTTATATTCAAAAAGAAAATTCGTTTACTTTTGGTTAAAAATATATTTTATTAGCAGAAAATTTAACTACTCCGATTTTGGTTTTTAGTTCAAAATTCAACTATTTGGTTGAAAACGTATGTATTTGGTTGAAAATTAATATTTTTTGGTAGAAAATTCAATTATTTCAATAAAAATTCATATGTTTTGTTAATAATGTAATATTTTTACTTAAAAATATAGACATTTGAAGCGACAAGCTTGACAAGACAAGTCAAGACTGACACCAAGCTTTTCTGTCATCGTGCGAAGGGTTACGGTCACGGGTCACGGTAAATTACGTCTCACGGTCGTTCAATTGGGGGGG
>CAKNYM010044142.1:11643-31254 GCA_932195095.1 Andricus curvator
GTAATTCTAGTCAACCATACTTTTTTTGCATGCGTATGAGTTGAAAAGATATACTGCACAATAAAAGCAATAAAAAACAAAAAGAATCATTGTCTCAAGTAATTTTTTTTTTAATTTGAGCAGACATTAGTAGGCTGAGGTTTTCAGTTTCATAACCTCAAAAATCCTACGAAACTATAAGTTTCATGGATTGCATGCAAATCCATATTGCATGTTTGGATTTTTTAATTTTGTGGTTATATCCGAATTATGTAACCTCAAAAGCTTTGTGAAACTGAGTTTCATTCAAATCGCAACATTTGTTTGAAATTATGGTAACTGCCATTTTTTTTTTTACTTTGATTGATATTATCGAACCTGTATCCTGTGATAATTTGTAAATCAAATCGATCACACCTGGCGCCACCTGCAGCCTAAAAAAAAAGTTACCAACAGCGAAATTCTTCTTTACCGACAGAGAAAGATAGAAGTCAAACTTCTGCCGTGAAGCCTAAATGCATCGGTCGATATTTATGTTTTTCATAAATAAAATTTTTTCTTCCCCCAACTTTGTGCCTTGCCACACACGGTCATTTACTATTTTTTAATATTTTCCGAAATTTTTACCGCGATATTTAAACTTTTATTTTTAAATATGGGTAAAAAATATTGATCTCAGGACTGACTCGATCAGCTGGTATACTCGTTACACGGCCTTAATATGGCTTATTTTATATTATTCTCTATATTAAATCGAACTAAATAGTAAAATGAACTCTTATTTCAATCGTTCATAGAGATAAATAAATTAAATAAATGTTTTCGTAAAAATTGACAAACCAAACCTATAAAGGGTAGTTTTCGTGAACGAACTGGATTAAATTTTATTTTTGCTTAAATGTTTTTATCATAGGGAATGAAGTTTTATCTAAGTGGATGAAAAAGAAGAAAAAACTATAAAGGATGAAGTCAAAACTTAAGAAACTTTGTTGTTCTTTTCTTTTATTGTACTTAATAATAACTTCATGTGTTTTGTTGAATATTCGTTCTTTTTGGTAGAAAATTAATCTTCTTGGTTAAAAATTGAAATTTTTTCTTGAAAATTCAACAATTTGTTTTAAATTTGTTTTCTCTGTTTACTGAAAAGTATTTTTGAATTGAAAATTCAACTATTCTTGAAAATTTGTCTTTTTTTGGTTTAATTCAACTGTTTTTTATTTAAAATTAAAAACTTTTTTGGTTGAAATTTCAATTATATTACATTGTTCGTTGAGAATTCATCTTTTTTAGTTGAAAATTCAACTCCTTGGTTAAAATTTAAACTCTTTTGTTAAAAATTAATTTTTTCTTTGAAGATTCAACATTTTAATTGAAAATTCATCTCTGATTGAAAATTTAAGTATCTTGTGGAAAAAAAATTCTAACTGAAAATTTAACTATTTTGATGAAAATTCGTTTTTGTTGTTGTTAGAAATTAGTTTTTTAAAACAGAAAATGTAACTATTCTATTTTTGGTTAAAAATGTATCGTTTTTGGATGAAAATTGAACTGTTTGGTTGAAAATCCGTTTTTTTTTCTTAAAATTCAATTTGTTTAGCTTACCATTTAACTATTCCATTTTTTGTTGAAAACTCATCTTTTTTTTGTGTAAAATCCAAATATTGGTTAAAAATTTCTCATTTTCAGTAGAAAATTCAACAACTTGATTGCAAATTCATGTATTGTGTTAAAAATTCGTATTTTTTGTAGAAAATTAATCTTCATGGTTGAATATTCATCTTTTTTGTTGAAAATTCAACCATGACAATTGAAGATTCATCATTTGAGTTGAAAATTTATCTGTTTGGTTTAAAATTAAATTATTCCAGTTGAAGATTCATCATTTTATTTAAAAATTTATCACTTTGGTTGAAAATTCAACTGTTTTGTTGAAAATCCGCTTTTTTTGTTGAAATTTGTTCTATTTTTACTTGAAGTTTAACAAGTATCATAACATAACATAAGCTATATTAATATAATAAAAAACACATTGTATTGCAAACGTACGTATTATGAAACAACTGACTATAATTAATATATAAAGTTATATCAAAATAAAGAAAAAGTGCATTAATCTCAAATCTATAAACCTTAAACTGTCATTTAATCTATTCCACGTGTGAAATAATCGAAAGTGAATACGCGAGATGAAATAAATTATAGGTATCAAGCCTTCTGACTCGGATAAATGGCAGTCAATTTTCCCGAGTTAGGAGGTTCGATAATTAAAATTGTTTTGTAGTGTTTAAAACTTTAGAACCATACTTGCTCTTTATATAAATAAAAAGTCTATCTTTCATACTTATTAATATAATAATTTGTACTCAAAAATATACTTGTAATTTATTTATAAATCGAATTATTTGTCAAACTGTTTCACAATTGAGACATGTTTCATGATAGGTACCTTTACCTTATGTTTTCACAACCAAAGATATTATAAACATCAAGACTTACTTCTCAGATAGCCCTACTGTCTCATAAAACACTGGTTTCGAGTAAAATATCATACATCACTCCGAGTGATGTAAAATACCATTACTGAGATCCTAATTTTCTTGTCCTATTCCAGTTTACAATTTCGGGAAACTGTTTTCCCCTTTCCGCATTTCTGAAGTGTGTCAATTGTGTATTTGGTTGAAGCTCTCTTCGAGTGTATTCTGGGTAATCAAGTCTGCGAGTAAGGCTTTGCGATCGTTCGAACGAGATTTCCCTCGTTCACGCCCAACGGGACCAATAACGTTATTGCACGATCGTCCTCGTCTGTATATGGATGCATTTTATTCAGGTGTATAAAATATACATACATGTGCTTGTGTATGCATATTCAAGTTTTTGGTGTGATAGAGACGTTGGCCGCCCCATAAAACACGTTTAGTCCGCGGTATTCAGGGCGCTCAGCTTTTTACGCCAGGCACGGTGGTAAGTTATTGCATAATAACAAGGCAGTCTAGTCTGGCTATCCTTGTTACTCATTTTTCGCCCAGTGGGAGTATTACCATACTGTTTAATACAGAATAGGCCACCGAAGGTAGCTGGAGGCATTATTCGGTGTAGGGGTAACCTGCTTGTCAGGCGGGATGACCGGGGGTTGAATGGGGAACAGGAAGTTTGCCAGAAAAAATAGCGGAATGAACATAAACTTCACACTGAGAAAAAAAAACAATGTCACGGTAATACAATTATTTTGTTGAGCAGTTTTTTTAAAAATTTGGTTGTGGTTGCTAAAGCAGTGGATGGTGTAACAAAACAATTTATTTGGCACCAACAAAAACTTTTGTGAAGTACTGGTTGTTACGCGGACCAAAGTATTAGATTAATACGATCAGATTTTCAATTTACAAGTCCACGTGCACAGATGGGATATTCCCAACTGTGCAGGCGCTCAGATGGGAGACTCCCAACTGTGCACGAGTACAGTTGGGAGTTTACCATATCTGCACGTGTACAGTTGAGAGTATCCCATCTGTGCACGTGGACTTGTAAGCACTTGTAAATTGAAAATCTGATCGTAATAATTGAGACGTGCCCAGTTGGGAGTATCCCATCTGTGCGCTAAAACCGTTGGTAGGGTACCATATGTGCAGGTCAAAATGTCTCGGCGTGCACAGTTAGGAGTCTCCAGACTGTACACGTCGAAATTTCAACATGCACCGCTGGAAATGTTCCAACTGTGCACGTGCACAGATGGGACACTCCCAACTGTGCACGTCGGAATTTAGACGTGCACAGTTGGGCTCGTGCACAGTTGCTCCATACACAGTTGTACCCATCTTGTTGCAAATTCAACTCTTTTGGTAGACAATTAATTTCTTTGTTTGAAAATTTCCCTACATTGTTATAAATTCGTTTTTTACATTCTCATTCTAATGAGAAGGTATTGGTTTTATGTAAAATTTGACATAGTCGGTTTTCATCAAATCTCCACGTTTTGAGACCTCCTGAGTCAGAAAAAACGATTTTTACGAAGGTGTCTGTCTGTCTGTAGTCTGTAGTCTGTCTGTCTGTCTGTAGCCACGATAACTTTCGAAAAAATGATCAGATTTGATTGCGCTTTGGCACACCTTTTTATGGCCGAAAAATAGAGAACGAGTTCGTTAACCAGCTATTTTGGATGAAAATCCAAAAAGTGAGCACATTTTGAAAATTTTTGAGACCACTTTTTTGGAAGATTTGAAAATTCTATGTACGGTTATTAGTAGTACGCAGAATGACGAACAAAATATTCTTATGACTTTTCGTGATAACAAAAAAATTACTGGAGTTATAGCATTTTCAAAATTCCAAAAAACAAACGAAAATGATCATTTTAAGCCGAAAAACGCACGATATGAAAAAAAGTCAAGAGGAGAAAAACGTTGATTCCTGAACACCCTATAATATATTCATGACAACTTTTTGAATTTTTCGAAAAATAAAAAATTCAAATTTTGATCGCACAAAAAATTAATGAAAAATCAAAAAAGCCATTTTGCTGTAAAACTATGCAAGATACCAGAAAAGGTCATCTCACCAAAATAGTGCACCTAAAAAAGATCTACAAATTTCTTATCATTCACTTCTTGATATGACGCGTAGTTTTTGTTTTATTCGTAAAAAACAGCATTGAAAATAGAAAAATCAAATTTTCAGACGAATATTACCAGCTACGAAAAAATGACCGAAACAAAATTTGTTCATCCAAGGAAGAGGTACAAATTTATTGTGACTCATGTTTCGATAGGATGCGTGGTTTTTGTTTTATTCGTGAAAATAACATTGACAGTAAAAAAAATCAAATTTTTGAAAAAACAATGCAAGGTACGAAAACATATAAATGAACAAAAATTGTGCATTCACAAAAGACTTACACACCCGTAATCAATTTTTGTGGTAAGAATATATTCAAAATGAAAAAATTAACTTTTTTGATAAACGGCACAAGCTAAAATAAAATGTTAACTAATAAAATTTGACGCCTGAATTATATCATTACTTTTCATTTGAAATCAAATACAAATTTAGTAATTTGTATATGAAGAACATATAACACGAAGCACAAAGTGCGCGCTCAGTGTATTTACCAAATCGCACGCCGTAAGTGCGCTCAAACTTTTTTGTTTCTATCATACGGTTCAAATTATTTTCAAATCAAATATCGAGCGCGAAGCGCGAGTGTCTGGATGAGAATGTGTTCCTTAAGATCGATAGAACCTTGAGTAAATAAAGTTCCTTTTCAGTCTAAAATAAAAGCAAATTTAACAATCAAAGCGCGATGCAAATACGCCCGAGCGCGTAGCGCGAGGTGAATACATAATCGAGCGCGAAGCGCGAGATAAATATATGATCGAGCGCGAAGCGCGAGATCCAACAGTCGCGCGCCCTAGGCGCGCTCAAACCAGCGAGCGAAGCGCGCCATGAGAATGTGCCCGCGAAGCGGGCAGATTTTTATTTTATGTTTTGACACTGATCTTCAAATCAGCCATGTAGATATTAATCAGTGATGGGTAAGTTACTTTTTCTTAGTTGCATTTCCCAAAAATAGTAACTATCGTTACTTTTTTAGTTACTTTTGTATTTTAGAAATATATATCCAACTTTAATTTTTACAAAACTTTATTCATAACTTACGAGTAATAGTTGTTACACTTTTTAATGAAAGTCATTGGTTAGTCATGACCCACATAATATTTCTAAAACAAGGAATGTTTTAGATATTTTTGAATTTTAGTGTAGAAGAAAAATTTCAGCTTTCCTATTTTGAGCTATAAATCTCTTTAGCGCTGAAAATTAATTATTTATTTTTAAAAGTTTTTCTTTAGATTTACCTAGTTACGACGTTCACTTCTAGAAGATTTGCAATATTCTAAGACCAATGGGAAATTTGTTAGTAGACGTTGAATTTTCAACAAAATACATGAATTTTCAACAAAATAATAAATTTTCAACCGAAACAGACATATTTTCTACTGAATACATACATCTTCAACAAAATACATGTATTGTCAAATAAAAAAAACAAAAACAAATATCCAACCAAAAAGTTGAATCTTTAACTAAACAATATAAATTTTAAACTAAAATTGGAATGGTTAATTTTTTATTTAAAAAAGTGAATGTTTAAGCAAAAAAACGTTAACAAAATAGTTAATTTTTCAACGAATGAGATGAGTTTTCAACTGAAATGATGAATCTTCAACACAAGCAAAAACATTGTTAACAAAGTAGTTCAACTTTCAACCAAAAATTATGAATTCTCAATGAAAAAGGTAATCGTTGAAATTGCAACCAAAAAAGATTTTCATTTAGAAGCAGGTACAGTTAAACTCAAACAAAAATACGAATTTGCAACAAAATAGGTACATTTGAAACCAAAGAGATGAATTTGAAACCAAGAACATAATTTTTTACCAAAAAAGACGAACTTTTAACAAAATACATACATTTTTTTCAATTGAAAAAATAATTTTGTACGAAAGAAGGTGACTTCTTAATAAAAAATGTAATAGTTGATATTTCAATCAAAAAATAATCTTATTTCAAATCCAAAACAATGGCATTCAAACAAAAAACAATTTTTCAACAAAATAGTTGAATTTTCAGTCAAGACAGAAAAAAAATCAACCAGATTATTGAATTTTCAAGCCAAAAAGGCGAATTTTCAACAAAAAAGTTGATTTTCAACCAAATAATAATATTTTTATCCAAACAAGATTGTTTAATTTGAAACCAAAGAGATACATTTTTAATAAGATCATGAATTTTCAGCTACGAAAGATCAATTTATAACGAAAGAAGATGAATCCTCAACTAAAAACGTAATAGTTCATATATTTCAACCAAAAAAATTGTAATTTTGAATCAAAAAGAGTTTAATTCAACAATTTTCCATAAAATCTTTCAATTTCGAACAAAATTATTAAATTTTCGACCAAATAATAAAATTTTCAACCAAAAAAGATTAATTCTCAATTAAAATAATAAGTAAAATAACTGGAGTAGTCAAATTTCCATTAAAAAAAATTAATGATCAACCAAAGAGAAATGAATAAACTTCGAAATTATTTTTTTATTTCTTTCTAAGTATTTTTATAGATTTTAGAAAATGTTGTATCCCCGAGCGGGAGGAAAATGTCAATTTTCCTATATTGGGCTATAAATGTCTATGGCTATCTGCCACCACAATTTGAATAGTGAAAATGAAAAAATAGTTGGAAAAGCAGTAAAATTGATTGATTGTCATAAAAAAAACTTGTGAACTACGTTCCGAAAGTAACTAAAAAAATAACGGTTTTTATAGTTACTGTTACTGAAAAAAATGTAACTAGTTACCAATTAGTTACTCACTTATAAAAGTAATGTCGTTACCACTATCGTGACCAAAAAAAAGTAACTAGTTACTTCCCATCCCTGATATTAATGTTATAAATTTCAATTAATTTGAAGTAGAACTTTTTTTAAAACCGAAAATGTAGATAAGAATGTTATAACTGTTATTAAATTTCATGAATAACGAATAATACGAAATTCTAGCAGAATTAATTTATGTTCATTAATTAAATTTATATAAATTTCAAATGTATTAAGTATCAGAAAAACTCTCAATTATTGACTAAAAATGAAAACATTTGAAACATACTTGGATTATAATCAAAGTGGTTTGAACAAACGAACAAAATATTGCAAAATAGACTTATGAATGTTAAGTCTAAAATAAATGACTAAGTTCTTCATAAATTTAAATATTAAAGAATAAAGTTAACAAATTTTCAATCTCAAATAAATCATTACGAGATCCTCCTAACACAGGTAATAAAATCAGGAACACCGTTATTGGTCATTAATACAGTTTTAATAATTTCTTTTGAAAAATTCCAACTAATTGTTTTCAGTTTTAACAATTGAAATTATTTAAAAACATTATTTTTTATCTATTATATTTTTTAACAATATAACTTCTTGTTACTTTAATATCGTTATCAATTATGAAAAGTACAGACTTTCAATAATAATTGTACATGTTGCAACTTATAATAAATGCAGTTACGGCGTTTCTCGAAATTCTAACCTTTTTTCTCGGGGTTGGATAATTCCAGAGAACACCGTAAGCACATACAGCTACAGACCTCTCCGAAATCACGACAGCTCGAGATAGCCGTCCGATATATTAGTAAAGACCGTAACTGTCCGTTACGGCGTTTTCTCGAATTTTTTCTTGCCGTATCCAGCCATCTATGTTTTACGTGCAGTTAACGGTCAGTTACGGCTCTCTCTCAAATCACAACTTCCCAATATTTGCAGTTAACGGTGTTTAAAAAAAATTATGCAATAATTATTTTTAAAGGCATTAACAATTTTTTTTAAATCATTTGAATAATCAGTTGTATCTTTTTTTACGATTTCTTCGACATAAAAACCTCATTTTTCGATTTTTTGCGGTTAACTGTGTTTTTCTAAAACAGGGCAGAATTTGGTCTGCAGGTGGAAATATATTTTTTATTCGCCACCATCTTGTTATGAGCCTGTAACGCCCACTGAAAAGTGAGCGTTATAATGCCTGCTGTAATATTATTAGTTTCAAATGACGCTACATTGTAATATTAAGAGTAATCTAATTTTAATCTTGAAATACTTTTAACATAGAATCTTTCATAAAAGGAATAAAACAGTATTTCAGATACAGATTCAAAATTTTCAAATATATTAATTTATTTTAAACAAAAAAATGTCTTTTCTACTATAAAAGATGGCTTTTTAACAAAATACTTGAATTTTCAACAAAATAATTACATTTTTAACGTAATAGTTGAATTTTCAACCTGAAAATATAAATTCCCAACAAAAAGTGTGATAGTTTATATTTCAATAAAAAATCATGAAATTTATACAACAAAAAAAAGTTTTTTATAACCAAGAAGACGAATTTTCAACAAATAAAGATTTTTCACTGAAGAAAGAAAATGTTGCCTAAATTTTTGAACCTTCAAGCCAAAAGACGAATTTTCTCTACAAAAATTGAATTTACGAACAAAAAATATTACTTCAGCAAAAAATTATTTTTCCACGAAACTGATGCATTTTTACCCAACAAAAATGAAATTTTAAACCAAGAAAATTATTATTTTTTTCACCAAAAAGGAGAATTTTCAACTAAAAAAGATCAATCTTAAAAAAATGGAAAAGTTACATTTTCAGGTAAAAAATTAATTTTAAATAAAAAAAAAAAGACTTTTACCCAAGTAGTTGAATTTTCATTTTAAAAAGATTAATTTTCAACAAAATAGTTAAACATTCAACCAAAGAGATGAATTTTCAGCTAAAAATATAACGCTTAAAAAAAATCTTATTTCTTAACAAAGTGATTCAACCAAATCTTTCAAATAAAATAGTTGAATACTCAAACAAAGAAGAATAATTTTCAACGAAAAAGTTGCATTTTCATAAAAAAAAGAAATTTCTACGAAAGCGGATGAATTTATAAATCAAAAAGATTATAAAAAAAGATAAATTAAGAATTGTTGAATTCTCTACCCAATAGTTGCATTTTCATCCAAAAAAGATGAAATTTTTCTTAAAATAGATGAATTTTTATTAAAAAAGAAAACAAGTTTTAAAAAAATAGTTGGATTTTCATCCAGAAAAGATTCCAGTTGACTTTCAAAGATCAGAATATGCATTTTTTAACAAAAAATAAGTTTCTATTAACAAAATTGAATTTTTTATCCAAAAAGACGAATTTTTTCAACCAAAAGGGATGAATTTTTAACGAAATAGTTGAATTTTCTACCAAATAGTTGAATTTTTATCCAAGAAAGATGAAATTTGTACTAAAACAGATGCATTTTTAATAAAAAAGGACAATTTTTTTTTAAAGTTGAACTTTCATCCAGAAAAGCTTTCAGTTCATTTTAACACCAAAATATGAATTGTAAACAACAAGGAAACTTTCTACGAAATAGTTAAATTTCCAACAAAACAGTAGAATTTTAAACCAAAGTATGACTTTTTAACAAAATAATTTTATTTTCAACCAAACAGTTGCATTTTTATCCAAGAAAGATGAAATTTCTCTTAAAACAGATGAATTTTTAATTAAAAAAAAAAAAGAAAATTTAAAAAAATAGTTGAATTTTCACCCAGAAAATATTTCAGTTCTCTTTTCAACACGAAAATATTAAATTTAACCAAAAAGTAAATTTTCTACAAAATAGTTAAATTTTCAACAAAACAGCAGTATTTTCAACCAAAAAGTATGACGTTTCAACAAAATTGTTGAATTTTAAACCAAACAGTTGCATTTTTATCCAAGAAAGATGAAATTTCTGCTAAAGCCGGTGAATTTTTAAATCAGAAAGACAAATTTTCAAAAAAGAGTTGAATTTTCAACCGAATAGTTGCATTTTTATTCAAGAAAGATTAAATATTTTTTTTAAAACAGATGAAATAAAAAAAACTTTAAAAAAATAGTTAAGTTTTCATGCAAAGAAGATTCCAGTTCACTTTCCAACACCAAAATAAGAATTGTAAACTATAAGTTAATTTTATGCTAAATAATCAAATTTTTAACCAAAAAGTATGACTTTTCAACAAATTTGTTGAATTTTAAACCAAACTGTTGCATTTTTATCCAAGAAAGATATAATTTCTGCTAAAGCAGGTGAATTTTTAAATCAGAAAGACAAATTTAAAAAAAAGAGTTGAATTTTCATCCAAAAGGATTTCAATAGACTTTTCTACAGAAAAATACAAATTTTAAACAAAAAGTAAATTTTCTAGGAAATAGTTGAATTTTCAACAAAACAGTTGCATTTTTGTCCAAGAAAGATGCAATATTTCTACTAAAAAAAGATGAACTTTTAAATTAAAAAGACAAATTTTCAAACAAAAATATTTTTCATCAAAAAAAAATATTTCAGTTGACTTATCAGCAACAAAATATGAATTTTAAACAAAAGGTTAATATTATACGAAAAGAGTTAAATTTTCATCCCAAAAAGACGCATTTTTAACAAAACAGCTGATTTTGCAAAAAAAAATGATGTCTTTTCAAGAAAATTGTTAAATTTTCAACAAAATAATAAAATTTATAACTAAAAAGATAATCTTCAGGAGAAAGTTTTTGCGGGGTTTTGAGATTTTCATTAATTTTGGAACGATAGTAGAATATATTTTCAAAATGTTCATGTCAATGAATGGGCTGATATTTTCTGAATGCGAAGCGCCTATTAAAAATTGAATTTATTATAAGGAAAGTTATTATATTTATGTGAAAAAGCGGAACGACCTATATGTACCTATTATGAAACAATTTTTGGACTCTTGTACCGGTGTCCATAATGCATTTCCCTATTACGGAACAGCAAAGAAATGTGTTTCTTTATATTAAGGCCATGTAACGAGAGGGTCACGTGACCAAGCTAGACCTCAATTTTGCGATGTAAACTTACGTCCAAAAGAAATAAGATATCGCGCTCAAAGTTTGGGAAATGAAAGAGGAGACAATAAAGTTCACGGCTCTGGTCTTTTTCGGTGGAAATTTTGAAAAAAAATTTTCCGAATAAAATAAAACTGGGAGCTATATCGATAATTTCCCATGTAAACTTACGTCCACACGGAATGAGATATCGTTCTGAAAATTTAGCACGCTAAGTAGAAGCCTCAAAGGAAGGCGGCTCTGGTCCAAAATATTTATAATTATGAAAAAAGTTTTTTTTTTTTAATTACTAATTTGGAGCAATACCGACCGTGCTAGAGAACACTCCAAGAAATTTTCAATTTTGTCAATGGGCTAAATATGAGGTTTGTATTGATCAAAATGGGGCAAAACAACAAAAATTGGTCACAAACATTGTACAACCGTACAAAAATAGTGCGGAAACTAATGTTTGCACTTGAAATGCAAATAAACAAATTTATATCTTCAGTTACTGCGTGTTTGACATACGTATCCGCTGTCTCAGAGCAGCACTATCGCAGCGAGCAGACAACTTCGTACGTCCACGGGTCTGTGGGTAAAACAGTTTGCATGATACTTTTCTTTGTAAACTTACGTCCAAAAGAAATAAGATATCGTACTCAAAGTTTGGGAAATAAAAGAGGAGACGATAAAGTTCACGGCTCTGGTCTTTTTCGGTGGAAATTTTGAAAAAAAAAAATTTCCGAATAAAATAAAACTGGAAGCTATATCGATAATTTCCCATGTCAACTTACGTCCACACGGAATGAGATATCGTTCTGAAAATTTAGCACGCTAAGTAGAAGGCTCAAAGGAAGGCGGCTCTGGTCCAAAATATTTAGAATTATGAAAAAAGTTTTTTTTTTTTAATTACTAATTTGGAGCAATACCGACCGCGCTGCAGAGCACTCCAAGAAATTTTCAATTTTGTCAATGGGCTAGATATGAGGTTTATATTAATCAAAATGAGGCAAAACAACAAAAATTGGTCACAAACATTGTACAACTGTACACAAATAGTGCGAACACTAATGTTTGCACTTGAACTGCAAATAAACAAATTTATATTTTTAGTTACTGCGCGGAAACACTATTGGTCGAATTGTAAAGTCATCGAGCAAGCAAAAATAGAGGAGCGGTCTAGGTTTTAAGCTACAGAGTCTGCCCTCGTGCGTTCGCGTCTTCTGACTTTTTTTTAAATTTTTTCCGTTTCTTATCCTTTCTTTCACAATAGTTTTACCGTAAATATACAAACATATTATAAAAAGAATGATAAATATTTTTTAAAAATTAATTCAAGAATAGAAAAATCATTAATTTTACCAGAAATTTTTTTATCTATATAAGTTGATGTTTGCAGCAGAGTATATATGTGTAATAAATTATTTTAAAACAATAAACATTATTATTTTGCAATTTCTCTATACTTTTATAAGCCAAAAATAAATTTTAAAAAATTATATGCATGAAAAATAAATTTAAAGTACCTAAAAATATAAAAGCGGAAGTTGGGTTACAAGTATTGAGATTCAAAATGAAGAATGCTTGGTTTTGATAATTAAATACGGCACAAACATGTAATGCAAATGTTCAAACTTGCGCTTATATATTTTTTGATACTTTTAATTCCTTTGTCATGCATATAATTTTTTACATTCTCATCATAATGAGAAGGTATTGGTTTTATGTAAAATTTGACTTAGTCGGTTTTCATCAAATCTCCACGTTTTCAGATCCCCTGAGTCAGAAAAAACGATTTTTACGAAGGTGTCTGTCTGTCTGTCATATCATACAAATTCTCTCAGAAATTTATTATCGAGTGTCAATGGAATTCCTCCAGCGATTATTATTGATAATAATAGTTGCATTTTCAGTATATAGATAATTTTCCAAAAAGAAAAACGAAGTTTCAACAAAACATTTAATTTTTGAATGAAAACAATGAACTTTTAATAAAAATATGGATTTTTAATCAAATTATTGTCTACCAAAAAGACAAATTTTTAATTTTTTTAAATTTTCTTGCAACCAACAACTTTAAAAAAATAGTTAAATTCTTAGCCAGAAATGGTATATTTAAAAAAATAACTTTTCAAACAAATTTGTTTCAAACAAAATCGGTAAATTTTCAACTATTTTCAAACAAGGAGAATAATAGTCTACCAAAAAAGACGAATTTTCCCGATAATACATTGCATTTCAACTAAAAAATATGAATTTTCAACCAAACATGAAATAGTTTAATTTTCAGTTTAGCGAAAGAAACGAATTTCCAATTTAAAAAGATGAATTTTCGAAAAAAGGAAGTTAAATATTATTCAGTTCAGAAAATAATTTTCAACAAAATCGGTAATTTTTCGAGGAAATCGCTAATTTTTCAACTATTTTTAAACCTTTTGATGTTGAACCAAAAAAAAGAGAATCAATAAAATAGTTGAATTTTAAACAAAACAAAAAATTAATTTTCAAACAAGAATAATAATATTCTACCAAAAAAGACGAATTTTCACAAAAATATATCTATTTTCAACTACATAGTACAATTTTCAGCTAAAAAATATTAATTTTCAACCAAAAATGAAATAGCTTCATTTGCAGTTTAACGAAAGGAAAGATGAATTAGAAAAAATGGAAGTTAAATATTATGCAGTAATAAAAATCATTTTCATTACAAAAAAAAAAAAATAATTTTCAATAAAATCGGTAATTTTCCAAGAAAGTCGCTAATTTTTAAACTACTTTTAAACCGTTTGAACCAAAAAAATGAGAATCAATACAATAGTTGCATTTTAAACAAAAAATAATAATTTTCAACCGAAAAGATGAATTTTCAATTAAAAAAAAAAAACATTTTTCAACTGAAAAAATATCAACAGAGAAAGATGAAGTTTCAAGCAAAAGAAAAAAATATTTAAATTTTCAGCCAAAGAAATGATTTTTCAACGCAAAGGCGAATTTTTAACCAAAAAGATTGAATTTCAAGGAAAAGAAAAACAAATTTAAAAAATCATTTTTCAACCCAAAAGATCAATTCCTGAACAAAACGATTAATTTGCAACGAAAAGAGAATTTTAAACCAATAAAATCTAAGTTTTAAATAAAAAATGAAATGATTCATTTTTTATTCAATATATTTTCAACAACAAGAAAACACTATTTTTCATCAAAATTTAAAAATGTTCAACTACAGAAGTGAATCTTCAAAACGCTACCTGGGACGTTTAACGACAAATCGGGCCCCAACATTTCTTCGTCCGCGCCTGAAATACTAGAAAATGTGAATTGAAAAACATGCAATCATCTTTCATCTCTTATCCCTTCTCTCTTTTGAACTCGGCACACTGGCATGGGCTATTTCGGGAGTCGTTGCGTGGCAACCAGTATCAACAGTCGCATATGATCAACGAACATACACGAGAGTATACGAACGTCGTTCGTACATGCACTGTCGGCCGATATCTCTGCCATGCGCAGTAGTGATTCCTGTATATTTTTAGGTTATGCAACCCCACCGGTTCTAACGTTATCACTTCTGTGTTTATGTTTTGAATACCCAGTCACGCGGTTATAGAAAATTTTCGCGACGCGCTACGTGTTTATATATTTTATGGTGGTTATATCAAAGATATATTTATACCAGAGTGTGTGCCCTACCTTTAAAACCTGGAATTGTCAGGGAGCTTTTATATATCTGGAAAAACCTGGAAATGTGAGTGCGCATCCTATAAAAAAACAGTTTTGTTATCATTTATTTTATTAAAACTTGTGTCGTTTTTCCATAAATTGTAATTTGTTTATGTTCAATGTTATTTTTTACGATTTGAACCAAAAATATGCATCCTAACGTAAAGTGGTTTTAAGAAAATTTGTAAATGTAATTTAGGCGAAAAATTTTGTTAGATAAAATGTTATTGCAGCGTGTATGGTTTTTCCAAAAAGATAATTTCTTTATTTTAAATGTATTTTCATAGCAAAAGTTTATAACAAATTTGTAGATCTTTTTTGGTTGAACAACTTTTGTCTATTCATCTTTTTTCGTACCTTGCGTCGTTTTTCAACAATTTTTTATATTGTTAATGGTATTTTGCACGATTAAAACAAAAATTACGCATCTGATCAAAAAATGATTAATAAAAAATATGTAGATCTTTTCTGAGTGAACAATTTTTTTCGTGGTTTGTGTCGTTTGTCCAAAAATGTAATTTATTTTATTCTTGAATCAGTTTTTTACAAATGAAACAAAAACTACGCGTCCCATCAAAAAGTGATTATTAACAAATTTTTAGATCTTTTTTGACTGCATAATTTTTGTCAAGTCATCTTTTTTCGTATGTTGTACATTTTGACCGCAAAATGGAATTTATGATTTTTCATTATTTTTTTGTGCGATAAAAATTTGAATTCTGGATTTTTCAAGAAAACTGAAAAAAGTCTCATAACAATATTGTGAGGTGTGCAAAAAGAAACATTTTTCTTCTCTTGAATTTTTTTCATATCGTGCGTTGTTTGGCTTAAAATGTTCATTTTCGTTTGTTTTTTGGAATTTTGTAAATGCTATAACTCCAGTAATTTTTGTTTCATCAGAAAAAGTCATTGAGATAAATTGTTTGTCTTTTTGAGTTCCACGAATATCCGTACATAGAATTTTTTATTTTGAAAAAAGTGGTCTCAAAAATTTTGAAAAAGCACTCACTTTTGGAATTTTTATCCAAAATGGCTGACTAACGAACTTGATCTTCATTTTAGGACACTTGAGAAGTATACCAGAGCCCAATCCAATCTGTCAATTCTTTCGAAAGTTATCGTGCTAACAATCAAAAGGAGTCATAAATGGATATGGCACAATGCATAATCTAATTCAGGGAATTTATCAGGGACAGTGGAAAGATGGTCAGCAGAATGGTTATGGAATCATGAAGTAGGAAGATTTTTTTTTCAATTTTCAGGCCTCACAGACCGGTCCTTATATCCCCTATTGTACCCTATATTCAGTTAAGGTCCCTAAAGTACCCTATTTTCAAGATGTGGTCCTATGCCTATGGTACCCTATTTGCAGCCCCCTACTGGAACTTCAAAAAAATTTATAATAAGATCAAAGCTTCCAAGAGTATTTTGAAAGAAATAGCAAAAATCAGGGAATACCTGTAAGAAGCAAATTCACAAAAATAATTAGGGATACCACATACAGTCACTATTATTCACTTTTTTCTCAAATCATTTTTTATTCACTTTTTTAAATGAAAACATCACATTAGTCACTTTTCTATCAATAAATTAACTCAAGGGTTAATCACTGTTCAATTCAGATCTATGCCTATTTCTGAATTGTCTTGACTTCTTTTGATATATTTAACATTATTTTTAAAGATTCTGAGAAATTTAATATGTAAAATTTTTAATGTAATAGATTTAAATAATTTGAAGAAATTTGAAAGATTTTAGAGTATTTTTAAAACTTCTAAGGCATTTTCAAGAGCTTTAAATTTGAAATATTTTAGGGAATTTTAAAAGATTCCGAGTAATTTTTCACTAATTGGCATTTTCAAGAGCTCTAACGAGTTTCAAGGGATTTCAAAAGATTTAAAACATTTTAGGTTATTCTAAAAGATATCAAATACTTTGTAATTGTTTTCAGTAGTTTAGTGGGATTTCAAAGAATTTGAAATATTTTAGGGAATTTTAAAAGAATCCAAGGAATTATTAATTAATTTAATTAATTTGAAGGAATTTCGAAGCGTTTGAAATATTTTAGGATAAAGAATTTTCTAGAATTTCGGAAGATATGAAACGATTTTACAGGATTTATAAGGTCGTAAGATATTTTAAAGGATTTCACGTTATTTTATAAGATTTCCGAGGATTTCAATGACTTTAAGGGATTTAAAACTCTCAATGTATTTTAATACATTTCCAGGATTTTGGGAAATATCATCATAGAATTTCACAGGGATTTTATCATATTTTAGTGGATACAAAATTTGTTCACGAGAAGTGAGGTATCTTGTAGGATTTCAAAGGATTTGAAATATTTTAGGAAATCTTAAAAGATTCCAAGGAATTTTTAATTGATTTCAATCATTTTAAGAGATTCATTAACATTTTAGTTGACTTTAAAGAATTTATTCAAGAAAAGTGAGTTATTTCGTAGGGTTTTAAAGATTTGAAGAGATTTAAAATTATTTTTTGGATTTCACCCTGAATTCTTTGAAATTCTTTTGAATTTTTTAATTCATTTGAATTCTTATAAATTTACTCAATTTTACATAATTCAATTGATTTTTTAAATGTTTTTATACAATTGGTTCTGCAGATTAATTGATAAAATGACCAAAGGATTTGAAATATTTAAAGATATTTTTCAAATTCCTTGGCATTTCCTAGAGATTAAAAAAATTATTCTAGGTTATTTTAAAAGATTATAAAGAAATTGTTAATTGAATTCAGTAATTTAATAGGATTTCAAAGGATTTGAAATACTTTAGTGTATTCTAAAAGATTTGTATGCATTTTCTAGAGTTTTAAAACGTTTCAAGGTGTTTCAAAAGATTCAAAGGATTGGAAATATTTTAGGAAATTTTAACGATTCCCAGAATTTTTGTATTTATTCCAATAGTTTGAAGGGATTTCAAAGACTTAAATATTTTAAGGTATTTTAAAAGATTCCAAGGCATTTTCAAGAGATTTCAACAATTTCAAGGGATTTCCAAGGGTTTTAATAATTTAAATGGATTTTAATATTTTAATGGATTTCAAAAAATTTATCAATCAATGGAATTTTTAAAAGTTTTTGTTTAATTCATCTTGAAGTCATTGAAACTCACCTTACATTTTTAGGCATTTCATCAAATTCTTTTCAATCTTCTTCAATTTTTTCTAAAATTCATTTGAAACTTACTCAATGCAATTAATTTTTTCATATTTTTAAATTTTTTCACATTTTTGTCAATCAATTTGAATTTTTTTTAATTTACCTTAAATTGTTATGCATTTCATCGAATTCTGCTCGTTTCCCTTAAATTCCTCGAAATTCACTCAAATTTTACAGAAATAAGTGGATTTTTTTAATTTTGAAAACTTTCCAATTCATTAGAATTTTTTTGAATTGTTTTGTAGTCATTAGTCATTTTCTTAGTTAGAAATTAGTAGGGTTTCAAAGATTTGAAGAGATTTGAAATTATTTTTTGAAATTCACCCTGAATTCTTTTAAATTCTTTGGGATTCCCTTGAATTTTTTAATTCACTTGAATTATTCTAAATTTACTCAATTATACTTAATTCAATGGATTTTTTTCAATTTTTAAACGTTTTTATTTAATTGATCCTGCAGTTTTTTAACCTCACCTTGAATTCTTAGGCATTTCATACAATTCTTTTGAATTCACTTGAATTTTTCTAAGCTCATTTCAAAGTTACTGAATTTATAAAAGTTTCTTCATATTTTAAAATTGTTATCAATTCATTTAAATTTTTTCAATTCACCTTGAATTTTTATGAACTTAATCGAATTCTTCTCGTTTATCTCAAATTCCTCTAAATTCATTCCAATTTTACGGAAATCAATGGAATTTTTTTACTTTTAAAATTTTTTCTAATTCATTCGAATTCGCTAGAATTTAACTTGAATTGTTTTGAAGTCTTATAAACTTATCCTGAATTTGTTACCCTTTGAGCGCGTGACGAAAAGTACCCTTTGGTCCCTATATTTTATCCATAGGGACTGTGAGGCCTGATACATACATACATACATACATACATACATACAGACATATTCGCGAAAACCTGTTTTTTGGGTTCAGAATGTCTCAAAACGTGGACATTTGACAAACACGGAGGGGGTCAAATTTTACACAAATCTAATACCTTCTCTGAGGAGAATGTAATAACTAATGCTTCCTTTGGTTTGTCTATTGTTAAAAAAAATCACTAATGCATCCTCTATGAGGAAGCAAATGCATTTGTTAACGGGAAGCAAAGTTCTCGTGAAATGAGCACCATATAATTATAAATAAAAACAAAGTGGAAACACTCGAGATTGAATTCACAGCTAGTTTAAATTTGAATTCATGTTTTATTTGAAAATTCACGTTTTTGTTTAAAAACTCCACTGTTTTGTTGAAAGGTTAAATCTTTCCTTGAAAATTCTTTTTTTTTTTTTTTTT
>CAKNYM010044143.1:9234-39538 GCA_932195095.1 Andricus curvator
TATATATATATATATATATATATATAAATGAATGGTTTATCTGTAAGGAAGCAATAAATCATCCTTGTTTTTCTCGTTATAACCTTGAACGTGTTTACAGGACGTTCTACATTATAATCGACACGTTCGGAATATATATTTTTTCAACGCAAAATGTGATGCGTCATTACAATAACCTTGAAGCTATTGACGAAAGAAATTCTTTCCAGAAACTGCGCAGTATAATTTCATGATGCCATCAAGAATATTCTAGAAAGTTAGCACGGACACGAACCACTACAGCTGTAGAATCTGTTGTGCATCAAATGAATGTTTTGTCTATAAGGAAGCAATAAATCATCCTTGTTTTTCTCGTTATGACCTTGAACGTGTTTACAGAACATTTTATTCCATTTATAAAATGTAATGTGCCAATACAATAAGCTTGAAGTTGTTGACGCAAGAAATTCTTTTCAGAAAGCAATAAATCATCCTTGTTTTTCTCGTTATAACCTTGAGTCTGCTTACATGAATTCAGCTCTACGCCTGCATCTTTTGCGCACTGAATGTTTTGTCTATAAGAAGGCAATGAATCATCCTTATTTTTCTCGTAATAACTTTGAACGTGTTTACATGAATTCGGCTTTTACAATTCTTAAACTGCAGTAGCTATCGGATGCAACATGATCCGCCAGAATAAATCAAATTCATATAGACGAAAACAGGATGTCATATCAAATTTCACGTATATATGCCTGCATATTTGTGCACTAAATGAATGTTTTATCTATCAGGAAGCAATAAATCATTCCTGTTTTTCTCGTAATAATCTTGAACCTGTGTACATCAATTCGGCTCTTACAATTGCTCAATATTATTCTGTGACGTCATCATGACCTTCGAGAATGCTCTAGAAGCTTTGCAGAACGGTCTCAATGTTAGCCTCACACGGATTCAAGAAATTACGAGTTAAACCATTTGTACAGAAGAGTACTAGGAAAATATTAATTATAAATTGTTTTTAATTTCAATTCTTGCTCACTGGGTATCTCCTGTTAATTGGATCGAAAAAACTCGGTAAAACTTTACAATCTCAATAAATATTTCTACAATTGATGCCACGAAATATAGACTCAAAAACGAGATCCCTAATTCTGATTTATATTTTTGCTTCATACATTTTTACTGAAAGCTCATTGCCTGCGTATTAAAACGAAACACTGCAATTTAATTAGAATTTTCTAACTTACCAGTGTCTCACAAAAAAAATTTGATGATCTGTTTAAAAATTCTGAATAAAAATACAATTTTTTGTTAAAAATCTTCCATTGAAAAATTTTTCATTTGCAAAAAAACATGATAAATTCAAATAGTCTATTTTCCGTGAAACAAGTCAATTAAAAAATTATTATTTGCATAATTTTTGAAGATTTCTGGAGAAAATTATATCCATAAACATTTTAATATATAAAGAATAAAATATATAAATAAAAGTGCAGGCAGCGAGAATCGAACACGCAACCTTCTGGCTATGAAGCCGAAGCGCTACTGTCTGAGCTACCTACAGATCAAAAAGGTTTTTCCCCAAACTCTGTATGGTCCGTGGCGAATATTTCAAAGCAATTTTCTCGAAAACGACGAAAAAGCGCAAATTACTGTTTTCGAAAAGTAAAACTGAGGTTTCATTCAAAAAAATTATGAACCGAAACTAAAATTCACAGTAAGCGATCTCCCCTTATAGGGGAGAAATTTTGATGGTTATGCTTATTGAATATCTCTCATTGCTATAGAAAGTGATTTGGAAAAAATCGATCTCTGAACATGAAAAAGATGGTTTCATTTTTTTAGAAATTGAACAATGTCATTTCTGCTTTGATCAGTATTTTACTTTTAAAAAATGTTTTGAAAGAAAAATGAATAAGCGATAATGCCTTCACGATTTCTTCTAGAAGAAACGATCATAAATTTTAGTAACAAAACTTTTAGTACACTCCTCTTTTTAAAAAGATTTTGCATGAATGGCATATCTTTAAGTTATGTAGAAGAAATACATCAAAAATCAAGAATCAGCATATGCACAATTGCACATATATCATAACACTGAGAAAAATGCTTCTTCGATTCACAAGAAATTTGTTAAAATTATTCTTCGAAATTCAAATAACAATCTATTTTCTCAAGGCCGAAAAATATGTGATGCCATTTTTCCGCAAAACTTTGATTTTATTTTAGATTTGTACGGTTGAAAAATAATGTCACGCATGCACTTTAAATATTACACTTTAAAATAAATTAAACTTTTTACAACATAGATTTTAACTTAAATGTATGTTTTGCTTCTTAGTGACGAAATGACTCTGACATAAAATATTAGCGGGTTTCTTTTACAAATTTCCATTACTCTTTATTCCTTTGAAAATAGTTCTTTACTTGTCTACATTTTTGCTATCTTATTCACTGTGCTGAATAATTAAAATAGTACAATACTTAAGGTACATTATATTTATTTATATATGTGTATGGTATGCAACCATCTGTAATTGCGCGAAATTTTGTCATGTGTCATTCAACATATGAAATATAAAATGGAATGAAACTGCGTGGGAGAAATCAGTTTCGCATCAATTCTCGTAAGTGATTTGTTACATGTTATATTTTATTAATTTAAATAAGTTGATTAGAAAAAATAACTTTTGAAGTTTTGTGCAACTTTAAAGTGTAAAGCTAATTTTTATATTATCACTACTTTTTTTTTAGTTCGCTATCATTGAATGATTTTTCAAACTTTCATTCTATTCCGAAGTGCTTCCTCTAATTTCAACTAAATTTGGGATTAATTTTGTTTTTCCTAAACACAAAGTTTTTAAGTACAGAAAAAATATTTTTAAATAATATGTAATGAAAGATATAAAAATTTTCATTTTAGAAAATGTTGGCGACAGTAGCAATTATTACGATCAGTGTATTTGTGCTGATTTTCGCTATTGATCACTTTTGCGGAAATAGAGAATTATATAAACAAACTTCTCATATCCGCGGACCAATAGCATTTCCTCTAATTGGGTCTGCTTATCTTTTTATCAGAGGTAATTCATCTACAGGTATGTTTTCAGTTCAAATATTATGATGACATATATTTCTTTTAACTTGTTCTGGGGTGAACCCGGTTTTTCATCATCAGCCACGGACTAAGTGAAGTGCCTGATGAGATTAGGATTTTATAGATTAATTTAATGAGATGTTTGAAATCTTTTGCAAGCGTTGAAGGTGACATCAGTCGCCTCTGGATGCTTTCTCAATTAATAATAATAATATCATTATTATTATTTCACTCTATCAGGCTTAGACGTTTCTGCCCAATATATCGAAGGCATTTTTGTTAGAATTGGATTTTTGAGTATTTGCACGGGGCTGTCCCAGTATTGTATATCATCAGTCACGGACGCTTTTTTGTAATGCAATCAAGTGATCTGATAAGAACAGTATGCCCAATTGGACGTATTAGGCAAAGCCTGGTATTTATCCCACCATCCACGGACTGGGATGCAGCCAAGTTCATGGTAGGAGGAACCACAGCTTAAGGTGGGATCCGAACCACCAGAACCTCCGTAAAAATACACAGAAAAATTTCCATGGGTACCGGCTCAGGGATCGAACCCTGGAAGTTGTAGGCTCCGGAAGCTACGATCATGATTCTTTAAATCAACCCGTCCTGACGCAACCGGAACGTGTACGTCATCCACTCCTGCTCCTTCTGCCCTAGAAGGTAAGCAAGAATGGGAAATTTACGCGAGATGACATCGTACAAGACTGTTCCTTGGAGTCCGGTCTCTATCCGCGGATGACCTTACGCGACAGAGAGGACAATTGGAGCTGAAGCTTTCACCTCTGGATACTTTTTTAGAGCTCCCAATCGAGGCTACCGAGGCTCTTTTATTATTTATGTGAGAAGTTGTAGGCTCCGGAAGCTACGATCATGGTTCATTAAAGCAACCAATCCCGACGCAACTGGAACGTGTACGTCATCCGTTTCTGCTCCTTCTGTCCTAGAAGGTAAGCAAGAGCGGGAAATTTACGCGAGATAACATCGGGCAACACTATTCCTTGGAGTCAGGTCTCTAGCCGCGGATGACCTTATGAGGCATTATTATTATTTAGGGGTGGGGGGTGCTGAAATCTTACTGTTTCTTATGAATTAGCAAAGTAGTGCAACTTTCAATCAAGTATATGCATTTTTAACCAAAAAAGATTAATTCTACTTAAACAATGTAATATTTTAATTGTTTAAATTTTGATATTCAAAAACAAGAAAAGATGTTTATTTTAAATAAAAAGCAGTTGAATTAAACCAAAAAAAGACGAATTTTCAACAAAAATGTGGAATCCTTAACCAAAACAGATTCATTTTCAAACAAACAATTGCATTTTTAACAAAAAAAAAAGATAAAATTTCTACTAATACGAATGAATTTGTAAACCAAAAACGCGAATATTGAAAAAAAATACATAAGCTTTTAACAAAATAGTTGAATTTTGAACCAAATTGTTGAACTTTCAACCAAATGTTCAAATTCTCAGGTAGAAACATTAATTTTTAACGAAAAAAAAACGAATTTTTAACAAGTTACTAGATTTTTCACCTTAAAAAGATGAATTTCTAAATCACTAACCAAAACAGATTCTTTTTCAACCAAATAAGTTCTTTTTTAATCAAAAAAGATAAAATTTCTACCAAATCAACAAAATAAATTAATTTTTAAAAAATATATCCAACCAAATAGTTACATTTTCAAAGAGAAAATATCAACTCTACCAAAAAATAGAGTAGTTAAATTTTCAGTTTGAAAAAATTAATTTTCAACCAAAAAGATTAATTTTCAACGAGAAATGCAATAGTTTATATTTTATTTTATTTTCAACGAAACAGTTGACTCACCTGGCACACTTCCCGAAAAAACCTGTTCTTTTCTTGGGACTTGGTCCAAGTGGCCGGAAGAAGAAACAAGGTCTATCCTCAATTTACACCTATGCTTAAACCTTGGCTAGCACATAGGTTCATGACCACCTACATTTTTTTATATAAAAAAATGTACTTAATCTTCACGTAAAGTTGACAAAGAATGTAGTATTTTATATAAAATATTATTAATAGAAGAATCCAGTGAAAAATTGATAATTTTCTAAAA
This sequence comes from Andricus curvator, assembly GCA_932195095.1. Classification (NCBI taxonomy): domain Eukaryota; kingdom Metazoa; phylum Arthropoda; class Insecta; order Hymenoptera; family Cynipidae; genus Andricus; species Andricus curvator. Next base: position 14,400 of record CAKNYM010044143.1, read on the forward strand.
TTTCATGAACATGTCATATAATCATCTTAAAAATTGACAAGTGATTTTCTTTAATTAAAATTTTTTGTCATAATTTGCTATAACCAATAAATAATCAAATTAATTAGTATTCCTTCATAGCACAAATATCATGAATTTTAGAAGCATCTGAAATATTAAGTAATATTTCAGATGTCAAAAACAGCGATCCGATGCAATGGCAAGGCAAGCTTAATTCGTGGTAAAAAAAAGGGGGGTGAGGTAGGCCCCTGCCATCGCCCTCTTCAGTGAGACCCAGCACACGCATGAGGGCTAGAACACAAAATGGCATTCATGTGTGGGAAAGAAGCCCGTCAGCAGGAAAAAAGCCACTTAGTCTAAAACACTTACGCGCTATGTTTGCAGTTTAGGAAAAGGAGAAGTGGGAGAGTTAGGTAGAGTTATATAAATTTCAAGAAAATATGAAATTGAACTTCTTTCATGAGGAAGTATTTGGGGTTTGCATGCTTGCGCAAAGGATCGTAGGTATTAATTAATTCGTGCTCGTAAGTTACGACTGACTTATATTCTTGGCGATTAATTTCTCTTGCGAGAAGAAGTCGCAGCTGATGCGCTGCCTAGCGGTCTAGTTCGGAACTAGGATCCGTGGTACTGAGAACATTTGCTCCGAACTAAACCGTTTAACTTTTGCTTTTAGTGATTCACAGACGTGAAAATATCTTATGTGATGAATGGTTTTGGCTCGCCCTCCCCCTCCACATGTAAGAATACGTAGCAAAATCTTTGGACCTCCTTCCCCATCCAAAAGACTTTACGTAATTTATAAACGGCCCCACAGTAGGGTGAAACTCAAAAAGAAATTCTTCGATTTGAGAGAACATCCCCCGCAGTCGTTTATTCGAATTCTTAATACAAATTTAGACACGCTTGGAAAATTGGATTATTCGAAAATAAAAAAAAATTTCAATGTAAATCAAACCAGTTTGATTTCCTTAAGCTATTACAATTTTTTAAATCAAAATAACACCACTGTGGGCATCCCCGCGGCGCTATTCCCCTCATTAGGCCTTCGCTCCATAGAGCTTCGAGTCGCCTCCGGCGTAGCATGCTTCCTGTTCAGTTTACTAGCTGGTCTGGCATGCTACACCTTGAAGCCTCTCGACAGATATCTTCTGGATGGGTATTGCTGAAGGCACCCTCTATATCCAAGAAGGTGACCACAGCATACCCTTCCTGTTCCAGCTGCTGCTCCAATTCTTCCACGAGAGCATAGAGCGCAGCTTCTACCGAGCAACCTGCCTGATAGGCGTGCTGCCCTATGTGCAGCGGAGAGGCCAAAAGAACCTCATCACTGATATATCTTTCAACCAGCCTCTCTAGCGTCTTCCGGATGAAGGACGTTAAGATGATTGGCCAGAAATCTTCAGCAGCAGTGTCGGGTCAATGCTTGAACTAAATAGTTTCGTTAGTGGGGGGACAACGAAATCCATGCTCTTTTTTAAAAGCGCCGGATAAACGCCATCCGTCCCTGGTGATTAAAAAGGAGCAAAGGGACCCAACGGCCCATTCTACCTTCTTGATATCAACGCCCTTGGCGGCGAAATTTCAGTCGGCCTTCTCCCTCTCTTGGCCCCAGCCTTGCACCTCTCCATCGGTTCGAGTTCTCTGAAAACCTGGGAAGTGGACTTTCATCAGGTGCTTCAGCGTTGCTTCTTTGTCTCGGCAAACTCAACATCATCGAGCCTTATGAGCCCGAGGCGAGCTTCCTGACTTTTTGTCAGGATCTTGTGGAGCCTCACTGGTTCCGGAATGTTCTTTGGTTCCTCGCATCAGCCCCTCCAATCTTCCTGTTTATAAATTCTTATATTTTTATTGTATTCATTCTGAGCTGTCTCATAGATGTCCTCGTTTGAAGGCATTTAGTTCTGTTTGCCCTGTTGCACAACGCTCTAGTCTTTTTACGGAGTTTTTCCAGGTGAGTGTTCTACCATTCGGCTTCTTTCCTAGACCTAATTGTACTTGTAGTGCAATTGTTCTTATATGATGTAGTCAGAGCCCTTTGCAGTAAATCCGCCGCGTGCTTTAACTCGTCTACGGTACTGTAGCTCATAGGGAATTCCACAAGCCTGCCTCTGAGTTCCTCTTTATAAGAGCCCCAAAGTGTATTCCTGGGGTTTCTGATCTTTGAAACTGCCGGTTTTCCTAGGACTAAACGGAACAAGATATATTTGTGGTCCGAGAGAGACTACTCATCGGAGAATCTGCAGCCCTCTATCTTGTTCCTCAGTTCTTCCGAGCATAGAGTCAAATCGAGAACCTCAGTTCTGTTTTTAATCTGGAATGTTGTAGTACCACCACAATTTAGAATCTCCAGCTCAGTGCCCGCTAGGTATTCAATTAAATCTCTTCCTCTTCCTTGATGTTTGGCTCCTTCACACTGCATGGTGGCAGTTTGCATCACACCCCAACTGCAGAGGAATCCTGTTCTTCTGACAGTGCTGAATTAGAGCATCCACCTTTCTGGGAGGCGGGGGCCCCTCAGAATCGCCCGGGAAATAATATGAGGCGATAAATACTTCTAGCATTTCCTCTCTTCTACCCCTGAGTCTCACCATAATGACAAAGAGGTCTCTGGAGCACAGCTAAGGGAACAATATCGCATCCATTCTATTGACATCTATGCATGCCCTTGGTGCTTCTTCGTGCGGCCCCTCATATTTTGAGCCACACCCTGACAAGCCACTAAACCTTTCTCTGTATAACCAGGGTTCTTGGATTAGAGCAAGCCCTATCTGCACCACTAACATACGCTTGGATACAACCGCCGAGGCAACTATGCTGTAGTGCCAATTAATCTGCATCATGGAGATTCCAGTGTCATTCATTAAAAGACTAATTCGGGGCGTCTTCGAACACTTCTGGCCCCCTACAGAGCCCAGATTTGGAGTCCTTCCTCCTTTTGTCCATATAACGAGCCTGAGGAGGTGCTTCAGATGATGTTCTGCAGCCATGGCCCCCTGTGAGGTGCCTTGGCTGCTGTTTGAAAGCCGCGCTGACGGGGCTCTACTTTTCTGTGCACCGCTACGGATCCTCTTCCTTACGGAGAGCCCAATTAACTTTTTTTTCACCGTGGCAACAAGATTGTTGTCATCGCCGTCAGAATTCTGCACAGCTCCTAGTAGGCTGGCCCCTGTGGAGTAGTCCACTTTTGGCGGGGAGTTAGATGAGGATCCCGGATGGGAACCCTCCTTTTTTTATTACTTTTCCGTATGTCACCTATTTTGATCGACTAAGAACCTAGGGAAATAAAGAACACCCCCCACAGAGCCCCGCTTTTGAGGAGCGGGCCTAGATTCTATGGGATTCGACCTGATGTCCCAAAGTCTCCGTTGAGGTACTTCCTTTGTGACTCCGGCGTGTCCCCCTCGACTGAGGGGAGCGCGCCTGGATGGATTGCTTCTTAGTTAAGGTCTCACAGACTAAATTCCGTCAGTTCCCTAGAGCAGCTACACCTCGCGATGCAATGCCTCTGCTTCACCTATTCCTCATCTATAGTCAGATGAGATCCTTAAGCCCTCCCACCAGCTACAAGGTTCCGCGATCCCTAGGGAGAGTACAGAAAATTTAAGAAATGGAAAGCAGTTTATCTTTGACATCGGACAGTCGGACAATAGGATCTACTTCGTTAATTGGTTTTGTTACCATATATATGGGGCATTATTTCTGAATTTTCCCAAGTTTAAAAGTCATGCCTTCCGATTGTCTTCAAATTTTCAGAGTTTGTTTGCCATAACATCCTTTCTACAAATGCGAATTGAATTTCTTATGAGTGATTTCTGAAGAATTTTTAAACGAAAACTTGATTTTTTTACAATAAAAATGCTGGTTGACATTATTGGACTGACAATAGTTACGCGGTTATGCGAATATATACCACCGAAACACTCCCTCGCGCTCTCGGACAGGCCAACCATTCCATTTCGATTCATTAAAAAATACTTTTGATTGATGCAGAAACTTTCTAAAAATTAAGTTGAGGGGTTCTAAATACATCAAAAATTTGTCATGTAGTTATACACAAATTAGGGAACAAAAGTGTTTTTAAGAGAGCGTTCACTAGGTAACCAACGTTTTTTCGACCCTTTTTACCCGTCGCCTCTCCTTAACGTTCCTTTTGAGGTTTTTCTGTATATTTTAATCATTACTGTAACAGAAATCAGAGCCCCCCTTCTATTTAATGTTACGTAATTTGTTCACGCTCCCTAATTAGAATCAACATTCCAGAATTTCTGGCCTGTATTTTCGGGAGAAAAATTATGGATGAACATATTTACCAATGACTTGTGAAATGTTAACATCAATTAACAATAGTTTAAACTATTTATATACACAAATTATCACTATACGGAATTCGTCCTTTCTCTGAATTATAGTTGAAGGTCTCATGTACAGTAGCCTCTTATTTATCGCGGAAGGCTGGGACAGGGATTCGCGTTAATTGAGTCCCCCCACTACATCAAAAATCTTTCTTATCTTGCGCTTTATCCTCATATCTGATTGGTTGAGAAAATCGAATCTATTCATAAAAGTTAATGTAAAAATTTGACAGTTAATTAAACAAGTAGGAAAGAATATTCAGAGGTTATTATACTAATTTTACCTATGAATCCTAAAAACCGTCGCATTTTCTTACAAGTGTTCTTTGAAAAATAGTTTAATGTTTAAAAACTCTGGATAGACATTTAAGTTTTTCTTATTTGGTCTAGAATGGCTAGTCTATTATAAATCACGTACTTAATGTTAAAGGAAAAATTAAGTATTAACCTCCTAAGTAGGTTACACTGAATGTCAATAAAAAAAATTGTGTTTACGCGCGAGCATGTTGTTTAATGCGTGCGCTTACATGTGTAGGCAGTGGGAGTAAAATAAGTAGGGGAAGTCGCGATATCTCGTAGTGCGATAAATGGGAGGGTACTGTATAGTCAAAAAACAAGAGACATCGACATGCATAGATTTTCGTTTGAGGTTTCGATTCCTTTAGAATCGAACTGAAGGGCCTATGACAAAGCCACCGAACGCGTCCTCGGAATGCGAATAGAGGATCCCTGTACCAAGGGTTTATGCTAAATATGATTACAATTATTAATAATCAGTCGCGTACAATTGTCCAGGCATGGTCCCGAAGAAATAACCCCTAAGCGAAGGCGTAACAACCATGTTGAAAGCTGAATGGCACCTGGGCGAGGTTTTTTTGAAGTGGTGACGCTGGGATACCGGGCGACCTCTCAGAGTATGCAGCCTTATCCTTGCATGCGAGGCTCTACAAGGACGGACAAACCCTTTCCCTAGCTGCTCGTGGAAACAATAATAACACCATCAAACGACCAAAAAGTTGTAGATGCGGTTCAACACGATCGAACGCGCAGAGCAAACAGTGCCGATCACCCTAGAGTTCGGGGTGCTGCAAATAATTTAGATGGAAAAACGACGACGAAACGGCGAAACGTCCACAATGAGTGGACGAATCAACTCAAGGACGTCTTGCTAGAATGCTACAATGCCAGCATTATCCCTTTTCGCGGAGCCTTTATCGTGCGTATGCACACTCTGTTGTGCCAGAAATACCCAGAACTTCAGCATGTTTCGCATCACTCTTTGCGAAATCAACCTGCCTACCTCTTGAAAAATGGATATGCACGCGGAGCGCTTCCCCAACCGCTGCTTGAACAAGCTTCAGACGACGATGAGGAAGCGACATTAAGACCAACGGCGGAAAGCAGACACTTTCTGAGAGATGATAAGGATTTCAGGACAAGGAGGAACATTGACATACAGGGTCCTCCTGAACCCCAAGATCTGGCTGAAATGGATGCCTCCCTTCGTGAGGATATCTCGGAGGAGTCCGACCTCTGGACCATCAATTGTTCAGTTTATGGTTCTACGAGAGCATTGGCTGATTCAAATCGAAGACTAAAACCGACGATGGATCAAAAGACCAAAAGACGCTTGCATCAACTGAACAAGAAGATTGGATGGACAAGACAGAATGCGTCCCGTATTCAGTGTGTGATTGACTGCATAACATCTGGTAGGCCGTTCACGGACAGCGTTAGAAAGTTCGCTCAAGATCTAAGGATCTTCAATCACACACTGAAAAAGTCGAAGCTGCTGACAATCAAGCAGCACATTGTTGAAAAAATAGGGGTGTTATCTGAAGCAAGGAAGAGAATACAGAAGAGTGCGAGATGGATGAGGGAGAATCAACAGTTTCTCGCTGGACCATCTCGCCTCTTCAGTGATCACCCTGTTTCTGTCAAAAATCCACCCAAGCCCAACGAGGTAGAGACCTTGTGGAGAGAGGTATACAAGATCCCAAAAACACTGGAGTTGAAAGAAGATACTGATAATATCATCCGCTTCAAGGAGTTTTGCGAAAACCTCATACCATCTGAGGAGGAATGTCCATCAATCACTGCTGTAACTAAGAGTTACAGGCCAATAACTCGTCTGAACACACTGTATAAGATCTTCACAGCTATCCTAAATGATAGGATTATTCGCACAACTGGACCTGTGTGGCTAGAGATGTACAAACAACGCGGCTCGAAGAAAGGCGTAGCAGGATGTCGGGAGAACCTGCTAATTGACAGGTGTGTCTGTAAAGACGCAGCATCCTATCAGCGTTTCCTATGGATGGCCTGGATTGATTACCGGAAAGCTTTCGATTCAACCTCCCATAGACTTATCATCTGTCTGTTGGAAAGCTTAAAGGTTCAGCCACACATCGTGAGGTGCATAGAGAGATTAATGCCGCTTTGGAAAGCCAGATTTACTATCTCATCTGGAAAACATCGTGTGATCACTAACAGTGTCACCTTTCAGAGAGTTGTATTTCAGGGCGACACCATGAGCCCTCTCCTCTTTTGCCTGGCATTATTGCCACAATCTCTCGCACTTCGCCATTCCGAAGGGTATCTCTGCAACAAATCTGGAAATCGAAAGCATAAGGTCACTCATGTATTTTACATGGATGATCTTAAGATCTATGCTAAAAATAAAGAAAAAACTACACCTAGCTCTAGACATTGTCAAAGGGCACACTCAAGAGATTGGAATGGAGTTCGGGTTAGGGAAATGCGCCAAGGTTTATTTGAAGAAAGAAAAACTTAATGGCGGAAATTTGAAAAGACTTGCGGCAAAAGCTAGCTTGCAGCGCTCGGCACAGAATCTAATCCTAACTGCGATGGATTTATTCGAATGGGCTAAGAAACATTTAAAGGAAATACTAATTCTTTTCAGTTCGAAAGAAGATCACATAGAGATGACCAAAATTCTAGAAACTAGATTCACTGAAGCAATTACAATTCCAGGCAAATTCCAGCAAATTTTACATCGTAATTTGTTTAGAAAAATCAAAAAATTGAAAGCAATGGATTTCATGAAATGAAACGGCATAAAAACGCTTCAGAAATTACTCATAGAAAATTCAATTCGCATTTGTAGAAAGGAAGTTATGACTATTTGAAAATACCCGTTTTGCCCGGGGGGTGAAAGTTTCACCCCCCGTAGTTCGGGGAGGGATGGTAGTAAAAGTCTATAAATTGGTGAGTGAACTAATGTCGTGTAGGTAAACAAACTCTGAGAATTTAAAGGTAATCGAAAGACATGACTTTTAAACTTGGAGCAGTTCAGAAATATTGCCCCATATGCTCTTTCTCAAAAAATTGAAAACAAAATGCAGTTTTTTTTACCAAATGTAAGCTTTTTCAAGGGTGTGCCTTCAAATCGAACAAAATTTTATCAATTTGAATATATTGATTCATATATTAATTATTATGAAATGTGTTATTATATATTTTATTTTACTTTTTTGAAATTATTTTTCAGATATTTTGCAAGTAATTTCAAGACTCAGTGATACTTATGCCTCACCATGCCGGTTGCTTATAGGCCCTAAAGTAACGGTCATCATTCACGATCCCAAGCACATCAAAGTAAAGAGAAATATTTATCACAATGAAATTTGTTAATTTTTTAAATGATCGATTTTATTTTTCATTTTTTAATTCAATTTTTGTTTTTCCTATTTTAAGACAGTCTATCTTAGCTCTAAAACTACAGAGAAGTGCGTTGTTTACGATTTTTGCAAACCTTGGTTAGGCAATGGCTTAGTTACTGCACCACGTAAGTTCTTCATTATTTAATATAACATGTAAAAGTTTATGAATTCAATGTAAGAAATATGATCACTTTCAAAAATATATAATGAAAATGAGGAAAATCATTCACACAATTTTATTTTTTCAATTAGGTGATGTGTGGCGTGTTCATCGAAAATTGATTCAACCAGCATTCGTTCCTAAAATTCTGCAATCATTTGTTCCAATTTTTCAAAAAACTTCCATATTGTTAGTGGATGAATGGGCCGAAAAAGTTGATCGACCAGAATTTGAAGTGCAGTCTTACCTCAATCTCGCTTCCTTCCGTAACGTTTGTCGTATGACACTTTGATAACTGCATTAGAGTTTAATTATTTATTCCAAATTTAATTAACTAGCCTCACTAAATATGAATTTGTCGATCATATTAATAGCGACAGTATGAACGCGTTTACCAATTTCTTCAGTAAAAATATCTACTAGGAAATAAAAGTGTTTTCACGGAGACTTCTTCTTTTTCCACTTTTCTCCTTTAATATTATACACTAAATTAGTAAACGTGTAACAACCATGGTTCGTTTTACATTCCAGTTATAAAATATAATTATAGTAATTATGAAAAAAAGTATTAGAAGGTGAACACTCTTTAATTGAAATGTACAAAGTTAGGTAATTAAAAAATTGAATATTCCGAGTTTATCAACTGTGCTAAACAGTCTGGAATATTATTTCCAAACCTTACCAATTCAAAATTTACAAATCATGATTTGACGGATTTCAAACTAAAATATTTATGATTGAAATGAAACTTTAAATTAATGATGGTATTTTTTGAAAGAGAAAATAATTTTGATTATGAGAACAATTTTAAACATATAAAAATGGTTTATTAACCAAATTTTATTTTTGTCAGATTTTTCAATATCGCCGTAAATGGATTTCTAACTACTTAATAGTGTGGTATAAGAAACGCCTTTTTCTAACAGTGAAAACCATCCTCGATTTTTTCCAATTTATGACAACTAATGAAGTTGGCCGCTAGAAGAACTCGATTGGATGATTCTAAGCGCTGCCTCAAAAATGTTTAAGTTAAAAATAGTAGAAAAGTCCAAAAATGAGCTGCATCTTTCAATGATTTTTTTTTATTCGTAACTACAAATGAATACGAAATTATTGGGACCATCATTTAGGACATCTATTAAAGCATGATTTTTTCAGCATTTTATTACTAACGGTCCATTTTTCTTGGTTCCTGATGCACTAAAAAAATGATTAAAATTTGAAACATTTTTAAAACGCAAAGAAAATTATCCAAAAAAATTGTCATTTTTTGTTATTTTTACTAAAAAATTGATATTTTTTGCGTTCTACAGGCCGCAAAAAATTTCTCAAATTATATGTACAGTTTTACATATTTTTACAGTTTTCATAATTATATTCTGAAATATCATAATTCAGGATGACGGCTGAAACGGGAAACCGGGAAATGGCCGGGAATTTTTTGAGACCCGGAAGTGACAGTCAATTTATTTTTTGATCGGGATTTTCACAAGTTTTTAGAAGAAAATCTTTCCAATCACTTTAAATATCACCAATTTCATAACACAAGATATATAATGCAATTTAAAATAAGTTTCATTTCAACTTTTTTCTTAAATGCTTCGTTGAATTGTTAACTTTTTTCAATTATGAAATCATTCAGTTTACAATGTGTAATTCTAAAATCTTTTACTATCAAAATTTTACATTTTGGATCTTCATTTTTAAGGGTACATTATCAGATAAAAGAATTTTAAAATGCAGTTTTGAAGACTTAGACAATAAAAGATTAATATCTTTTGAAACTGATTTTTAAAATTGAACTGTATTTCTTTTATTCGAAGTTAAGCAATAATTGATTGATTTTATAGGGCGATTCTGAATCTATTAAGATTAAACAATTCACAGATTTCGACGTTAAAAATTGAACTGTTTTAATTGAAACTTGATTTTGAATTTGAAACTTCCGATGGAAACTTTATAAACTATCTGTTGTTTTAGTCTAAAATATACTATTTTGAATAATTCAATTTGAAAATTTTCAATTAAGAAAAAAAAAACAATTTTTCAATAGTCAGCAATGTTTGACTGTTTATTTGAAATGACCAATTATAAATTAAATATTCAAAACTGAACAATTTGAAACTGCATTGTTTGCAAAGGAAAACCTAAAATCATTAAAATTTCGGAGAGCTAAACTTAATCTTCGAACTTTACAATGTTAATTTTAATTATTCGAATTAAATACAATTTATTTATAAGTGGAAATGTTGAATTTTGATGTGTAAATAACAAATGAAGATGTATTCACTTAGAAAAAATTAGAATAAGTTGAGAAGATATTCGGAAGTTTTTAAATAAAATTTTGGACCTTTTAAGGATTTTGGAAGGTTTTAAGATAATACAAAAATTATCTTAAGATATCTGGGAAAATTTCAAATGATTTTTATTTTGAAGAATTAATTTTAACAGAATATTTAAGAATATTTCAAAAGAAAAGCAAATTTTGATGAATAAATAGCAATTGAACAGTTATAAATTTGGAATAATTGGAATAAGTTTAAGAGATATTGAAAAGTTTTGAACAAATTCAAAAATAATTTCAAATTAAAAAAAATGTCAAAAAATTTAAAACAAAATGTAGATTTTCGAAGATTTCAAACCCTAGATGCGTAAAATTCCCTAGTAAATCAGCTTTCTTGGGTATAAATTAGCCTTGGTATTAAAATCATCTGGGAAAAAATCAGGCATGATCAGCTTTGTCGGGTATGAAATAAATATTTAACTACCCCTAAGACCACCCCTAATTTTGTACCTGAACAAACTCAAAGAGCCTTCACGTAAACGTCTCAAAAAATTTGAAAATTTGAAATAATCACCCAAATGACATTTAGAAGATCCCAAGTTATATTCACAATTCCATAAGAATATTCAACAACCCCTCAGACCACCCCTAATTTTTTATCTGAACAGATCCGAAGAGCCTTTACGTAAACGTATCATAAAATTTGAAAATTTGAAATAATCACCCAAATCACCTTCAGAAAAGCCCAAGTTATATTCCCAACCCCATAATGATACTCAACAACCTTTAAGATCACCCCTAATTTTTTATCTGAACAAATCTGAATGTCTTCACGTAAAAGTCAATAAAATATAAAATTTATGTATTATTTATACTCTTTCAGTAGAATTATTAAGATGTTTCCCATAATATTGCTATCGGTCGAAATGACCATCGTGCGACTGCTAACGTAACTCTAGCAGGCACACCTACTCCCATGTTAATGATTATAACATGACATACAAGACGCAGCTTGCAAATATAAAAACATGGTTCCTATTTGAAAATTTGTTAATTACGTTTATAAAATTCATGATTAATATATTTATACAGTTTCTAATGAAAATTCAAAGCAAAGAAATAACTTTAAAATTATTATTAACTACCCCTTGAGAGTGGAGGGGGAATTATTGGATGGCTCGTCTCAAAGCCCTTCTCTGGATTCGCGCCTGACTAGATGTCCTAAATTATAATCGCAATATTTTTTTATTCATTTTTTGTCACAAACATGAAGATCATTAAAAGATAAAGACTCTTTTTCGACTTTGACGACCATCAGAATCATCCAATCACCAGCACGTAAATAAATGGTGAGAAGTATTATATAGCTGAATTAAGAATTTTCAAATTGTGAATATGGCGTTAATGAAATGGGATTAAGACAGAGATTTGAAATTGATAATTGATTTAAAAGTTTACCTTCTAATTAAATAGTTTTCCAGGACATATTGTAAATAAAAATGAGTTAAATTGATAACAGAACTAGTTTTCAAACTTTTTTAAAACTTGGATTGAAATTTATTTAATTTCTCGGTATTTCTTACTAACCCAAAATTTGAAGTTGCGGTTTTGCATGACTTATTAAAATTATGAGGATTTAAAATACTTTCTTTGGTCGAAGAAAACTTTTTCTTTTTTTCAAAAATACCCATAATTATACAATATGATGTTTATTTTTGTCGAGAGTAACTAAGTTATATAGAATTTTTAGCGAATAATTTTTTATATATACTTTTTAAATAAAATAAATGAAGGTGCCTTTTAATAAACATGGGATGTGTTTCTTTGACAAAGAATAAAAATATTTATAGGGACTGTTTCAAAACGGGAAAAATCTGCCCTTTTACATAAACTTATCTCCGTTACAATATAAGAAATACATAAATTAATTTTTTTTTTCTGAAAACTTATTTTTAAGGACTTTCACAATATTTGATTTCAAATTAATGACTTTTGATATCTACTTATATGACTGAATTGAATCAATAGTAGTATGAAGATTTTTAATTGTTCATTTACTTTCAAAAGTTTATAATGTTTTTAGAAAGCTCATTAGGAATAAATATAACAACAATACCCAAAAATGTTAAACAATATATGGAAACGTCTGAAAGGTAACTTTGATCTTTTGAACCAGTCGGAAACAAAATAGATGTTATGATATATTATTCTCATTTCTTTTTCTGCGCAGGGCATTTGAAATGATGTTCGAAAGAATTGGTACATTTTGGCTTTATTCAGATACAATTTTCAATATGACCCCAACAGCACAAAGATTCTACAATGCCATAGAGTATTGTCACAATTTCACGATGGACGTAAGATTTTTATATGTACTATTTATTTGTTTATCTCATGAAATTTAAGAACGTGTCTATACGTACACAGAAAAAACTGGAGGTAAGAAATGTTGCAGGTAATGGTTATTTGTGGGTAAAGTCGGCTAGGCTACAGAGTAACGTCGAGCTGGATAATTAATAAGTGGGTAAAATAGACCTGAGTTTGCCCTCACGGAGGGTAACGGCGGCGAAGTGTCACTTGATGACTTTACATCTGAAGAAGCGGCTAAAAATAAACAATTATACATTTCCGCGTACAATGCACTTCAAAAAGATGATAGTTGATATTAATTAGCGAATTAATCGCCGAATTGTCGATTCAGGACACTTTATTCGTCAAAATAAATATGACAGCAGACAAAGGGTTTAAAAGTCGCCATGGTCTTTGAAGTGTAAATTTATTTATAATAATTTATAATAATGATTTATAATAATATTATAAATAATTTATAATTTATTTACCTTTTAAGCTCGGGTCCAACCGAAAAGGTTCCGATCCCTGCTTTGTGCAATATCCTCATTGGTCAAAACTATTCCACTATTCTGCATATCCACCTCCATGTCCTCCATGGGACTGCCCCCTAGCTTCGAAGACCATGGTGACTTTCAAACCCTGTATCTGCTGTCAAATTTATTTGGCCAATAAAGTGTTCGGCGATTAATTCGCTAAGTAATATAATTTTTTTCTTCAATTATTATTGAAGTTGAATTATTTTTGCTAACTACCCAACAGTTGTAATTAAAGGTTTCTTTATATCATAGATATAAATATCTATAAATAAAAACTTAGATTTATCATTTCTAACTACAACAAAGCTGTTTTTCACTTCTTAAAAAGTTCCTTACGGTTTCGGGTCGGAACCGGGACCCTTTAATTCCACAAGGATTGGGCCCGTAAACAGACCTTTTAAATTCTTGAGGGTCCTAGAATGAACACGGACCTTTTAAGTTCTGAAGGGTTTGGGTCAGGACCGGGGCTTTTTAATCTCATAAGGATCCGTTTCCGAACCTGGACCCTTCAATATTGGTTCCAACCTCAAAAGTACCTTTAAATATATTTTCGAATTTTAGAAAGGGGATTTGAGAGAGAAGAAGGAGCAGTTTAGTTGGAGGTATTGTAATTATTGAGTTATTTTGAGATTGCGCAAAAGAGATCGACGTGAGCTAAAGATGCGCAGAAGAGTGATAATACATATCGTTCTGCGCAGTGCAGTTATATAGCACAGTGAGGTTAGAAGCGTCTTTTAGATGCGCAGTGAAGTCCCTTCTAGAAATAATTAATTTTATTGAAAACAATTCAGAACGATAGAACGAAATTTGAATTGTTTCTAATCGTGTTTCTTAATCGTGTGTGCACGATTGGGAGCGATTGAGTGTTGCAAAGTTTCAATCGTTCCCAATTGTTCCCAATCGGGCCAATCGGTAGTAGGATTTCGAGGTTATGAAGTGGCAATTTGATGGCAGCACTTTCGTCTCGCGGGAATTCTTTGAAAACGTTTATTTACTTTTTTTCGAGACAACACATTTTAAGCGATATGTTCATAAAAAAAATTAAATAAATGTTTTGTAATAATTTACGCGAGCTGAGAGTGCTGTTGTCAACAAATTTGCCAATGTTGGGAAGATTTTTCATCAAATTATTCATTTCATTGTCTATAATTTTGTATAAAAAACGTGTAATTTATGAAATAAATTACTTAAAGTATTTTAGGTGCAGAACAATTAAAATTAACTGAGAGTAAAGCTATTCAGATTCTTTCTCATCTTCTAATATCCTACGTATATTAGCATTTTTACTTGTTAATTTGTCACCATCTGTCCCACTATTACTCTCACTTAGAAGATTCATCATTTTAATTTGAAATTCATCTTTTTTTGGTGAAACTTCAACTATTTCGTTGAAAATCGATATTTTGCATTTAAAAATTAAACTATTTGTTTGAAAATGTATGTACTTTGTGGAAAATTTGACTTTTTTTGTAAAAAAATAATCTTCATGACTGAAAATTCATCTTTTTCGCATAAAATTCAACTATTCTTTTTCTTTGAATGTTTTTTGATTGAAAATTATTATTATTTTTAAATGAAAATGTAACTATTATTCCAGTTGAATATTCCATAATTTCAGTTAAAAATTCTTCTCTTTTTTTGAACTTTCTTTTTTTGCCTACAAATTTATTTATTCAATTTTTGGTAGAAAAATTATCTTTTTTAGTTGGAAATTCGTATTTTGGTAGAAATTCATCTTCTTGTTCCAAAATTCAATTATTCTAGTTAAAGATTCATCATTTCAGTAAAAAATTCATCCGTCTGGTTCAAAATTCAACTATTTCAGTTAAATATTTACAATTTTATTTGAAAATTCATCACTTCGTTTGTTTGGTTAAACATTAATTTTTTTTAATTGAAATTTAATTAGCTCAGTTTTCGTTGACAATTTATATTTTTTAGTAAAAATTAATTTTTTGCTTGAAAATTTAACTGTTTCAGTTGAATATTCATTGTTTTAGTTGAAAACTCTTAGGTTTGGTTTATAATTAATTTTTTTTTACTAAAAATGTTACTATTCCATTTTCGGTTAAAAATGATTATTTTTTTGGTTCAAAATTCAACTATTTTGTTGAAAAATTGTATTTTTTGTACAAAATAATTCTTTTTATTTGAAAATTAATCTTCTGGTTTAAAAATTCATCTTTTTGGTTGAAAATTCAAGTGTTCCAGTTAAATATTCATCATTTTAGTTGGAACTTCTTTTAAAATTTAACTATTCAGTTGAAGATTCATAATTTTATTTGAAAATTCATCACTTTGGTTGAAAATTCAACATTTTTGTTCAAAATCCGTTTTTTTTTGTTGAAAATTAATTTGTTCAACTAAAAGTGTAACTATTTCATTTTTTTGTTTATAAAAAATTGATATTTTTAGTGTAAAATTTAAGTATTTTTTTTAAATTCATTTATTTTGCAATTTTCTGCTTGTTGTGTTAAAGGATGTTCAGAATGAACGTCATGAATTAAAATAAATGTTTGCGTTTTGCGGCAAATATGAATATGTTACTTTTAGTTGACTGGGAAAATTGAAAAAACTTGACCGGGAATTTGAATTCGTCCGCCGAATCGCCACCCTTGAAAATGTCTGTGCTTGGTGAAGGAAAACCAGTTGTTGCGATGATTCCTGCATGTATTTAATACAATTTTGAACTATTTCACCTGTTAATACTACAATTTTTAATGTTTAAATTTAAAAATAGTTTAATCTGTAACAGTTTTTGAATAGTTAAATCTCCGAATCCATTTCTGTCAATTATTGTTAATTTATTTAACTTTGTAATTACATAAAGCCTTCTGAACAATCTGATACTATAAAATAAAAAATTTGAAACCTTTAAAATTCAAAGATTTTAAGATTAGGCATTGCAAACAAAATTATTTGAAATATTCAAAATTGAGTATTTTAAATATTTAAAACTAGAAATTTTCGAGAATTTAAAATCAAACTTATTTATAAATTCAAAATTGTTATGCTGAAAGACAGTTAAAAAGATTGGATAAGTTTTTCTACAAAAATTAAAAGAATTTAATGAGTTACCTACACTTTATTCAGTCCGAGTTTCAAAATATTGGCGCCATCCTACGTTCTAATGATTCCAATCGTTTTCAATTTGGTATCCATTCTTCTGAATCAGAGAGGTACCTACTTGATAAAGACACTATATCACTGTCACATCGTTAGATGGCATGATTTTTACGTACCGTTAACTCACATAATTTCGACTCTTCATTCGGTATACCGCCTGAACAAACATTCTATTTTTTGTACTTGAAATTTGTGTTGAATTGTTAAAAATGTAATTTCTAATCTATAAACACGTGCGTGTCATGTGTGTTACAAACGAAAACTACAGAGGGCGTATTGCAGGCAAGTGCATTTGCTCAATTCAACCCGATTGGAAACAATTGACACAATTAGCAACAATTTAAACCGATTCAACTTTTGATCACTCTTAATCGTTATGAATCGTGTCCAATCGATTATTTCTAGAAGGGGTAACATAGTCCTTACATTTGCGTAGCAAAGTTCAACGGCACACGTGGATGCGCAGTAAAGTTACACATCACTCACATCTGCGCATTAGAGTGACACGGCAATTATGGATGTGCAGTAAGGTTAGGGGTTACTTTTACATACGATATGGATTTGCGCAACACTTACATCTGCGCAGCAAAGTTCAATAGCACACATGACTGTGCAGTAAAGTCACGCGGCAATTGCAGCTGCACAGTAGAGTTAGATGACAAACACAGATGCGCAGTGCAGTTACATGGCACATGCGGATGCGCGAAATGATTACACGGCACTAATGGCTGCGCAGTAAGGTTAGGGGTTACTTTTAGATGCGCAGTAGAGTTACATATAATGCATCTGCGCATCATAGTACCATGACACTTACATGTGCTCAGTAAAGTTCCATGCCACTTAGGGGTCGTGCATAAATTACGTAACACTTTTTTGGGGAGGGAGGGGGGTCCAGCTTAGTGTTACATAATGGTGAAAAAATACAGGGAAAAGTCGGAAAAAGCGTTACGTAGGGGGGGGGGGGGGTCAAAATTGTCGGAAAATTGCGTTACGTAATTTATGCACGACCCCTTACCGATGTGTCGTTGTTACATGGCACTTGTGGCTCCGCGGTAATGTTAAGGGTACTTATAGATAAGGAGCGCTTTGAGGCCAAAATGCAAGCGGAAACAAACAATTTTAAAATACTTTAGAATTACTTTATGAAAGTCAGCATGAGGAGTTTTTTAAATAGCAGAATGCAAATTTGTGGTCAAAAGCCGAAAATTCGAAAAAGCAACCTATATTTTGGAAATTATATGTAATTGGTAGAGTTAGATGAACGTCTGAAAGTCTTGAAGTCACAGAATACAAATGTGAGGTCAAAATTCAACAATATAAAAATTTAACTTATATTTAAAAAAATTTAATAAGTCGATAGATTTACAAGAAAGTTATGAAGAGGGAAGTTTTCAAGTTATACAGCACACAAATTTGGGATCTAAATTCTAAAAGTGGCCCTACTTTTGGAAAATGTTATTGAATTGGTACATATCCATGAAAGTCGAGTACGAGGGGTTTATCGAGTTATAGAACACAAAAAGTTGACTTAGAATTTTGAAAATGGTAATAAATTGGAAGATTTCCGTGAATCCTATAACATGGAAGATTTCCGAGTCTCAAAATACGAATGTTTACCCCAAATTCTTATTCTGCAACTCGAAAAACTCCCTCGCAATGAGTATTATGGAAATGTACAAATTTAATAAAATGTTCAAAATTTGAGTCAAATTTCTAAATTTGTACCTTAAATTCGTGTTCTGTCACTTGAAAAATCCCCTCGTACTGGCCCGAAAACCTCCCTCGTACTAAGTTTCATGGAAATCTTCCAAATTAATACAATTTTCGAAATTTGATTAAAATTTTGGAATTATCGAACTTTGACCTCGAGTTCGTGTTCGGTGGTCAGAACACAAATTTGGGGTCAAAATTCATAAATTCGGAAATTAAAAAAAATCACACTGACTTATGAAACTCAGTACGAGGGGGTGTTCAGGGATAAGAACACGCATTTGGGGTCAAAATAAAAAAATTCCAAAATTTTCCTAAAATTTCGAAAATTTTATTAATTTGGTACCTAGATTTCCATGAAACTTAGTACGAGGGAGGTTTTCAGGGTACAGAATACGAATTTGCAGCTGTATGTGCCATGTAACTCTACTGCGCAAATGCCGTGTAACTTTACTGCGCAGAATGATGTGCAGTAACACCAGGGTGTCTAGCGGACCGGGAAATCGGGAGAAACCGGGAAAAACCCAGGAATTTCATTGGACCGTGAAAAACCCGGGAATTTTGTTTAGGACCGGGAATTTTTTGTATTTGATCGAAAAATCTACTTTTTTCTACTTTATCTTCTTTTTATTCATGTAATTTTTTACATTCTCATCCTAAAGAGAAGTTATTGGTTTTATGTAAAATCTGACTTAGTCGGTTTTCATCAAATCTCCATGTTTTGAGATCCACTAAGTCAGAAAAGACAATTTTTATGAAGGTGTCTGTCTGTAGTCTGTAGTCTGTCTGTATTCCGTAGTCTGTCTGCCGTCTGCAGGCACGATAACTTTCGAAAAAATGATCAGATTGGATTGAGCTTTGGCACACTTTTTTAAGCCCTAAAAGAAAAATACAAGCTCGTTAGCCAGTTATTTTGGAACATAATTCAAAAAGTTAGAGCATTTTCAAAATCGTTGATACCATTTTTTTTAGGAGTTCAAAATTCGATGTACCTACAAGATTATCATAACAACTTTTTTAGTTTTCTTGAAAAATCGAAAATTCAAATTTTGACCCCACAAAAAATAATGAAAAATCAACAATAATTCGATTTTGCGGTCAAACTATGCAAGATACAAAAAAATATGAATCAACAAAAATTGTGAACCTAAAAAAGATCAACAAATTTGTGATGAATTATTTTTTTATAGGACGCGTGGTTATGGTTTTAATCGTGAAAAATGACATTACCAAATAAACAAAGACTTTTTTAAGATCTAAGAAAAAAGGACAAGTTCTTCAGCCAGCTATATTGGATAAAAATTCAAAAAGTTATAGTATTTTCAACATTTTTGAGACCATTTTTTTCAAGATTTGAAAATTCTATGTACGGCTATTCGTAGTACTCGGAAATTCGAACAATTCATCCTCACGAAAAACGACACAAGCCACGAAAAAAATAAATAGACAAAAGTTGTTCACCCAAAAAAGAGCTACAAATTTGTTATTAATCATTTCTTGATAAGACGCGTAGTTTTTGTTTAATCGTGAAAAATAAAATTACAAATAAACAAATCAAATTTTTTGACAAGAAGACACAAGGTACAATAAAATGTTTGATAACAAAATTCTTTTCAAATTAGATCTAAAAACTTGCTTTGAACCTTTTTTTCTCACGAGACTCGTGATGAGAATGTGTTCGTTAAAACCGAAGGAGCTTTAACAAAAGAGAATTCACAAATATTAAATTTCAGTTTTTGATGGTTTGACCTATAATTTCAAAAGTCCTATGCAAAAATGTGGTGGATGTACAATGATCGAGCGCGAAGCGCGAGATTGAAACAGGTGCGCGCCTGAGGCCCGCTCAAACTTGGGAGCCGCGCGCGATGAGAGTATGCTCGCCCAGCGGGCAGATTTTTTCTATGTATATTATGTTAAAATTCCTATTTCTATGTATACTTTGACTTTTAAAAATCAGAAAAAGACATATAAAACTTGGTCAGGGGAAAAATATTTGACCGGGAAAAAATCGGGAAAAAACCATGAATTTCAAATTGCCTGATCACTAGACACCCTGTAACACTCTTCTGCGCATCTTGAGTTCCCGTCGAACTCTTTTGGGCAATCTCAAAACAACTCAATAATTGCAATACCTCCAATTAAACTGCATCTTCTTCTCTCTCAAATCGCCTTTGTAGATTTCTCAAATATAATTAAAGGAACTTTTGAGGTTGGATCCGTTATTAAAGGGTCCGGGTTCGGACCCGGACTCTTAAGAATTTAAAAGGTCTGGGCACGGATCCGACCCTTGAGGAATTATAGGGTCCGGGTATTGACCTGGACTTTTAAGAATCAAAAAGGTTCGGGTCTGGACCCGAACACTCAGGAAATTTAAGGGTCCAGTACAGACCCGAACCCGTAAGGAACATTTTAAGCTCGGGTCCAACCTAAAGGTTCCGATCCCTGGCTTGTCCTCCATGGGACTGCGCCCTAACTTCGAAGTGTGCTAAGTCCACAGTTTGGCGATTAATTCGCTAATCGATATAATTTTTTTCTTCAATTATTATTGAAATTAAATTATTTGTTGTTATGACCTTTCAACCTCGAGTCCAACCTAAAAGTTTCCGATCCTCCATGTCCTCACGAGTAAAAATTCTTGGTCTTGGTTTCGACTTGAGTTGCATTTGTTAACAGTCCCATTCCTGAGTCCAAAAAGGTTCATCTTGAGACAAGTTTCGCCGACTTGAAATCACCATGCCAAGACCATTTAAGTAAGACATTATCTTATGTCTCGTCTCAGTTATGAGACGCAGCCAGACATCAACAATTCGGCGATTTATAGCCGCTTCTCCAGATGTAAAGTCAACCAGTGACACTTCGCAGTCGTAACCCTTCTCCAGGGTAAACTCTGGTATACTTTACCCACTTATGAATTATCCAGCTCGACGTTACCATGTACCCTAGCCGACTTAACCCACAAATAACTATTACCTGCAACATTTCGTACCCCCATTTTTTCTGTGTATATACTTACCGAAATTCGGTGAGTGTAGCACAAATATTTTCTGTTTACCTCGAAAATGCAATAATGTTATGTTTATAGGTAATTGAAAAGAGAAGAAATTATCTGAAAAGTGAATCATTTCGAAATGAAGGTAAACCATCTAACTGTTTTTTTAAAATTATTTTCGACTTCAATTATGTTTTAAAGTATGTGATGTTTTAGATAAAAATGAGAGAAAAGTGTTTTTGGATTTGATGTTAGAAATGGCAGACAATGGACACTTTACTGACGAGGACGTTCGTGCGCATACTGATACGATCATAACGGCTGTAATTATTTTTTATAGTTTATGTATCCCAAGAAATAAGCAAATATAAACTAAAAAAATTGAACTATTTTTAATTGTACTTATTTTATATTTTCTGGGAGTGAACAAATTTATATTATGTTCAGCCGTGAGTAATTCTTCTTATAATTTACAGGGTTATGATACTGTATCTCGGACGAACGGTTTCACACTGCTGATGCTAGCTTCTCATCCCGACATCCAGGTTCGTATAAAAAAGCAAAAAATTATATTTTTGGAAATTGGATAAATCTTTTTTAATTAATTGTAAACCCTAAACTTTATATTAACACAATCTTCTGTTATTTTGATGACAACTCTGTTTCTTTCAATCTAATTACAAAAAGAAGACAGGAAATGTGGAACCCGAAATTAAAAAGAAAACAGTCATGAACCACGTACCCCCTTTTCGTGAGTGTCTGTAAGTTTTAACCCCCACCCCTTGTGAATTAATAAAGTAGTTCAACTTCCAACCAAGTAGTTGAATTTTCAACTAAAAAAGATATATTCTCAATAAAAACTTTGTTAAAAATGTTCCGAAATTTACGAAACATTTCAGACACAAAAGTAACGGAGGTTTCCAAATGTCTGTTACTGAATTCGGGATTACAATCAAATTTTCGTAAATTTACCGATTTTACGTAAAGTGACGAATTTTGGGAGCAAATTACGAAAATGTTTCGTGAAATTACGAAAATACTCGGTATGACTCGGATCCTTTCGGTACTATTCGGAAGGACACTGCCGCGCCGTTTTCGCCTAAGTATAGTACATTGATCCCAACTTTTGAGTAACTCTCACTCGTGGGCCCCCAGAAGAAGAACTTTGGCATGTAGACTGCCACTGCCCAGCAAAGAAGAGCTCGCGTACGGAAATAGTCTTGAAGGTATAATTAAATATTTCCCCCCGAAACCTATTTCTTCGTGCCCATCATACCATAATAAGTATCCTTTGCATGTTGTGACAGGTGGGAGGTTATGTTCCATCTATAATTTCGTTCCTTGTGACTTTCGGTTAATTATAATTTTAATACAGTGAAGTCTTCTTTATTTCAAGTCCCCCCTGTTTCAAGCCCCCCCCCCATTTTAAGTTCTCCGTACAAGACTATTTCAAATTTCGCAGTTCCGTCAACTCTCACCACGGTCCCTGTACACTCTCCTCTGCGTCAGTGACTGACCAATGAAGAAAGAGGCCCGAAGAGCGCCATTGTTGGTTTAAATTGAGTATTTCAGCATGACGTCATGAGAATACGTCACACGACTTTTTCGATAAAACATTCTGAACGGAAAAGTCTTGAATGTACAAATAGTAATATTTCTCAAGTGTAGAATCTATTTTCTCAGTCATGTTCCATGGTTTTGTCGATTGACGACCTTTCAGTGTCACGATAGAAAATAAAATATCCAAAATTTCAGATCAGTGTATTAGATCGGGTACTCAAACCTCAAATTTCGGCCAGTTGATTGTATTTCGTGAAACTGAAAGATCGTCAATCGACAAAAGAATGGGACATGATCGAGAAAACAGATTTAACATTTGAAAAATATTACTATTCAGATCTTTATCACTTACCTTTACGTTTAGAATATTTTCTCCAAAAAATTCGTATGCAGTTGCTGTCCCATGTGGTAACCTTCCTGACGACTGACATTTCCACCTAGCCTAGCATGACCGCGAAATATTTGAGTCGCTTTTTCATTCTATTATATTGATTTTTAGTTGGAAAATTGTCGTACGTCAAAAAAACACTGGAAAAACTCTGGCACACATGATACGCGAATTCGCTAACCGCGGTAACAGACCGCGACATCTTCAACTGCGCATCATATTGCGTAATATATTCGACTTAGTACTCGCGCACTCGGTCCTTTCGAGGAGAGAGTCGCAACCGTCTGTCGCCCCAATGTCGGGGCAGCCAATGAACGTCGCTTAAACAAAAAATCGTGCCCGCTCGCAGTAAGGTGGGGGCCCCTGCAGCCTTGAAAATTAAGAATCCTTACGTTTCAAGGACGCGGAAATACGGGAGACTTCACTGTACATATACAATGTATATGTAACTAGTTAAAGAAAGCAAGGGCCTCTCAGCTCTTCCGGCTTATTATGACGTAGATCACGTATTCTCCGCGCACTCCAGATTACTTGGCTCAGTGGGTGGTCTGGGTGTGGAACTCGAGGGTGTCCAGTTGTGCGTGAGCAAGGCGACGTCGTCTTCCTTCAACCAGGCGGGTCCGTCCCACGATAGGCTGGATTGGGAGAGGCCTGGGATGTCAGTGCCTCTGGTGGCGATACCAGCCGGGATGTCTCTGGTTGAAATGTAGTGCCATTTAGCGCCGGGTACTAGTTCATGAATGTGTACGATGTGGTCGTCCACCAAATTGTTTTCCGTCGGAGCATCGGAGTGAAGCCAAAGGAGCACTATCTGTGAGTCGCCCCAGAGATAGCAGTCGGCCAGGGGGATGTCGAAGTTTGCAGCTGCGAAGTGGAGAAGCTTGGCTGCCAGGAGGGCGGCTCTCAGCTCAAGTTTCGGCATCGCCATCCGGATAGTGGCCCTCTTTGGTGGAAGGAGCCTTCTAATGAGCGACAACTTGGTTTTTGCCCGGAGGAGGCAGGTCGTAGCGTTTCCTACGTCGTGGTCGCTGGTTCTGGAGTACAGTGCTGCGGCTGTTGCTCGACGACTCGCAATCCGCGAAGGCATGCAGCTCGATGCGTAGTGATTGGTTCTGTCGAATCCAGCGTGGGATGACGATCTTGTCCACTTCCTTTGTCGTCTTGGATCTTGGATCTTTCGTGAATTGGCGGTTGCTGGGTGCGGACGGTGTGGCACACCGGAAGCAGTCCTGCGCCGGATCCCAGGCGACCCCGAGTTCATTGAACGGTTTGTCGGTCGAAGTCTGTCCTCTGGGGCGATCTCACGCGGACTCGAGGTCGTCTGCGACGCTGAGGAAGTCGTAGACGTACTGATCCCTGTCGACTGCGTCGACGTCCTCGGGAAGATTGGCGCCCTCGTCTTGGCAGAGCTGCTTCAGGGTCCGCAATGCTAGGTACGCTGGCATATGTACAGACTGCCTGTAGGCAGTTTTGCCGTTCTTCTAGCGTGACGGGCGCATGTGACCGTGTTTTATGTAGTCCTCCATGAATCGCATGTAAGCATTGGCGAGCTTCGTGTCGCGTCGCATGCGGCAGTGCATCATTGCCAGCGCTACCTGAGCGTCGGTCAGGCTCTCCCCCAGACAAGAGGCCTCTTCTGCCTTGAGGGGGAGAGGCACGATGTCTCGTCCGCTTGGCTCGCGGGTATGTCCTTCGGTGAACAATCATTCACACTCAGCACCCGCCGTGGACATTCGGGGGGCTCGAAGTACCTCCTCCAGTGGCCAGAAGCGCTGCACGAGCTGGACGGGTCTCTCGTGGCACGGCATCTGGGTGCATGCAGCCATGAGCGTTGTCGCCGACCCGTGTCGGTGAGGGTCCAGCCGAAAACCGTTTGCTGGGCGATCAGTTGCTTTTGGTGCAGGGCGCCGCAGAGAAGGAGCCGCCCATAGACACCGAGGATGGCATCGATAGATAGATAGATAGATAGATAGATAGATAGATAGATAGATAGATA
>CAKNYM010044143.1:39548-65049 GCA_932195095.1 Andricus curvator
AGATAGATAGATAGATAGATAGATAGATAGATAGATAGATAGATAGACAGGCAGACAGACTGATAGATAGATAGGTAGGCACCGAGGATGAGGCCCCCCCCTCCTGAGTGTCGAACCTAGGATCGGCCATCTGGAGTCCTTGAGTGCAGTCCTCTGCGTATCCCAGAGGTGAAGGCGCGTGCGTAAACGGGCCGAGTCGATGTGCGAGCCGGATACCCCGGCTACGCCGATGTTGACTCGCTCGAGGCCATCGCCTAGTCGTTTGGCGATGTTCATGTTGACGAGAGTGGCCTCCGAGCATGGGTCCAGCAGGGCCCGAACCTTCTCTCTTCGGCGTCGTCCGTCCCAGAGGGTGACCACGGCCGTGGGCAGGATGGCCAATTATGCCTGTGGCTGCCTGTTTTCGCCGCATTCGGACCATTGCGGCAACGAAATGTCGGTGAGGGGGGCCCTGGTTGCGGCCATTTTCATCTGGTGTCGGGGCCGCTTCGCAGGGATGGCGGCGGAGGGATCCATTCCAGCGCACTTTCCCTGGTGGATTAGCGTGTTTTGCTGCCCGCCACACGCTCTGCACGATGACGCCGATGCGTAGTTCCGTGCGCTGTGATTTTCCCTTGGGCAATTAAAGCAGAGCTTGTGGCTGATGACCAGGTTCTTGCGCTCTGACGTGGCCTCTGAATGCTTCGCACAAGCCAAGGTAGTGTGCGTCTGTGCAAGCGGGGCAAGAACCGGTTGCAGCGGAGGTCGTTACGAAGCGCCTGAGGGCACGGGAGCTGTCTTGGGCTCGAGTGAGATCCGGGACTGTGGAGACGCGGCCTGTGGTGATCGACTGCAGCATCAGACAGCGCTGTTGGAGGTAGGTGGTGAGCTGGTCGTACGTCGGGAGAACCCTCGCGGCCGATGCTGTGGTCCTCTCAGCTCGGCTAATCTCCTCCGCCCAACCGCGCCTTATGTTGTAGTCCATGTTGAGGCTCGCTGCTGTGATGAACCAATCGTCCCATTGAGCGACTGAGCGGCCGAGGGATGCAAGTTGACTGCGGTGCCGTTCCAGCTCGTCCAGGAGCCGCTGGGTCCCTGCCGCTGACTTCCTTCAGAGCCTCCATGTTAAATATAGCCTTGAGGTGGTCGTGTACTAGGACCCGTCACTGATCGTAACGAGACTCCAGAGCGGCCCAAGCTGTTGCGTAGTTCGGTCCGGTAATCGGGATGCAGTTCAGCGCGAACTTTCCGAACATTCCGAGAGTGTGAGTAGGAGTGGGGATGAACCAGAAGGAGAGGCAGACGACGAAGCAACCGGTGGGGCGTCCACGAAAACCCCCATCCAACAACGATTAAAACAAAAATTACGCGTCCTATCAAAAAGTGATAATTAAATAAAGTGCATAATTTTTGTCTATTCATATTTTTCCGTATCTTGCATAGTTTGACCGCAAAATGGAAATGTTGAGTTTTCATTATTTTTTGTTGTGGTTAAAACAAGAACTGTTGATAAAAAAAAATCCTGGTTAACGACTCCGATCTTTCTTTTTGGTTTCAAAAACTGTGTGCCAAATTGCAACCTAAGCCGAATAGTCTTTTGAAAGTTGTAAGGTATACAGACGACAACAACAACGACGATAACTACGAACAGACAGACAGACACTATCGTAAAACCTGTTGTTTTTTCTATTCAGGGGGTCTCGAAAAGTGGAAATTTTAAGAAATTCGCGATAGTCAGTTTGAACATAAAACTAATATCTTCTCATTATGATGAGAATGTAACAGTACATGCAGATAGCAAAGCGAGTGTGAGGGTAATGGACAGACGAGTGTCTGGTTCCATATTAGGCAAGGATACGTTAAATGCTCTTGGCTTTTTATCATATTCATTCATAAGTGTCTAAGAATGGCCCACTTCGAAGAAGTTGGTGCAGATCTCGGTACAGTGAAGGTGTGTGGGTTAGCGTTTGCAGATGATAAGGTTGTTATGGCAGAGTCAATCGAAGGCTTGAAGAGAATGTTGTGCAGACTGTATACCAGCGTGAAGAACTTGGGCCTTAAAATTAACAAGAATAAAACATAAATTTTGGTGTTTGAGGGAATGGGTGAGAAAACAATATGCAACATTACTTTAGACGATGAGAAAATAGAAGAAGTTTAATAAATACAAGTACCTTGTTAGATTATTCACTACTGACAGAAAGGTCGATGGAGTGATAGCCAGGCGTATAAACGAGTAAAACTAAAGGTCATTTACACCAGCCCCCCCACCACTCTTAATTCTTGGGTTTTTTATAGCCCACTGAATTGCGGGCTTGCGCGATTTTTCTAGAATAATAACATTTTTTCAAATTCATCATAGTTATCCATCATCACTTCAAATGCGCTTAAATGCGCTACCACTAAGAAATTTTGCACTAGCTAATTGACAAAGATAGCATTAGGGGGGGGGGGGGCACTGTGACGCAGGTGTTAAACCTTGACAGTGATATGAAATTTGAAATTGTGGATATGTCCACGATACGCAACTTTTAACACTTTACAAAGTGACGACCAGGTAACGACCAACAAAATGAAAAGTTTTTAATCCGAAGTGCAGAAGGGACTTTCGTATGGGGTTTCATATGCGCTCATAAGCGCCATAAAAATTTTCTGAATATCTTGAAAATTGCCCAAGATATGGAGGTCACAACATTTTGCAAAGTGATGACCAAAAAAATGAAAAGTTCTTAATCCTCAGTGATGATGAGACTGTCGTATGGGGTTTCAAATGCGCTCATATGCGCCATGAAAATTTTCTGCATTTCTTTCAAATTGCCCAAGATGTGGAGGTCAGAACATTTTGCAAAGTGATGACCAAACAAATGAAAAGTTCTTAATCCGCAGTGATGGAGAGACTATCGTACGGGGTTTCAAATGCGCTCATATGCGCCATAAAAATTAAAAATAATCACCACACACAACTCTCCAAGTCTCTAGTTGATGTATCTACCCTCACAGTAATATTCCACAAACCCTAGAAACTACCTCTATCACATTTGACTAATCAAGTCTCAGCTGCCTTCAACTAAAACCGCTAAAAAAATTTCAAATCAAAAATAATTACCTCAGACAACTTTTCAAGACACCAGTTGATATAGCTTTTTCCACAGTAATATATAAATAAAATAAAATATTTATTTTTCATTTAATTATTTACTCAATAATTTTTTTTATTTATTCACTTAAATAATATAATATTAATTATTTGAATAATTTAATGGTATCAAATAATAAATTTTTATTTAACAAGCCCCGTCGCTGTATTAACTAGAGTCTTAGAAAGTTTCCTGAGGTAATTATTTTGCAATTGAATTTTTTTTAGGGATTTTCGTTGAAGGCAACTGAGACTTGGTTCATTAAATCGTATAGGGGTAGTTCCTAGCGGTTGTGTAATTTTGCTGTGGAGGCAGGTATATCAACTGGTGTTTTAGTTGGGGGCAGGTGAGACTTAGTTCGTTACATGTGACAGGGTTAGTTCCTAGGGGTCGTGAAGTATTAATGTCTAGATAGGTATACCAACTAGTGTTTTGCAAAGTGAAAGTGCTGGCTGCAGGCACCTCCACCCAAAAGTCCGGTTTTTTGCGAAAAATGAAACAGACTGAAAATCGGGATTGGTGCCCAAAAACATCCCAAAAAAATCCCAAAATTCTGATATTCTTACATTTAGTTTGTGTGCATATTTTATTTTGAGGGTAGTTTTTAGGAGATGGGGGTTGTTTTTTGAAAATTCATTTTTGCATTTTTAAGGAGCCCAAAAAAAGCCCAACATTCTGGCGCTGTTGATTTTCCTAATTTTTTTAATTTTCTGTAGAAGAGGTGCTGGCGACCAGCAGCTCCACCCAAAACATGATTTTTTGAGAAAACTAAAAGAGCCCAAAACTCGTAGTCAAATTCCGTTGTGAAGGTGTTAGCGGAACGCACGTTATTTTAAACTCCACACGACACTCCCTTCATCACTGCGGAATAAAAACTTTTCATTTTGTTGGTCATCACTTTGCAAAATTGTATGACTTCCATTTCTTGGGAAATTTTCAAGATATGCACAAAATTTGTATGGCGCATATGAGCGCATTTCAAACCCTATACAAAAGTGCCTTCATCACTGCGGATTAAAAACTTTTCATTTTGTTGGTCATCACTTTGCAAAATGTTATGACCTCCACATCTTGGGCAATTTTCGAGACATGCAGAAAATTTGTATGGCGCATATGAGCGCATTTGAAACCCTATATGAAAGTCCCTTCATCAGTGCTGATTACAAATTTTTCATTTTGTTTGTCATCACCTTGCGAAATTTTATGACCTCCATATCTTGGGCAATTTTCAAGATATGCAGAAAATTTTCATGGCGCATATGAGCGCATTTGAAACCCCATACGAACTGTTTTTAAAGCCTGCAAAAAATTTTGGTGGCGTATATGAGCGCATTTGAAGACGAATGACACCATATCCACAATTTTAAATTTCATATCACTGTCGAAGATTTAACACCTGCGTCACAGTGCCCCCCCCCCCCAATTCTACCTTTGTTCATTAGCTAGCGCAAAATTTCTTAGTGGTGGCGCATTTGAAGTGATGACGGATAGCTATGATGAATTTGAAAAAATGTTATTATTTTAGAAAAATCGCGCCAGCCCCCTCCAAATTTTTATCGCTGATAACTCGGTTATCAATGTGGCGCAAAATTTTTTCTTGATGTCGCATATCAGCGCATTTGAAGATCTTGAAGGTCATGCAATTTAAACTTTCATTTTTTCAAATAGGGGGGGGGCTACCGTGCCCCCACACGTAAGAGCTGCTATAAGTCCTATAGAGTTTCGTAGCGCAAAATTTTTTATTGTGGCGCATATGAGCGCATTCGCGACGCAATTCAGTGGGCTATAGAAAACCCGAAAATTAAGAATCGGGGGGGGGGGGGGGTGTCACTGACCCTCAAACTAAAATTGTAATATACAATTCTGTACATGCACACACTGTGTACCAAGAAAAGGCTAAGAACAAAGTTAACAAGATTGATATGCAAGTCCTGCGCAATGTATGCGGTAAACCCCTTATGGACAAAGTTAGTAATAAGAGGATTCTCAAAGAATGTGGTGTAGAGGAAATACTGTTTAACATAAGTGAAAGAAATTTTTTGTGATGGTTTGGGCATGTATGTAGAATTAAAGAAGAACGACTGACGACGCAAGTATATGTAGGTAGGTAAAGTAAAATACAGAAACCCATAGAAAGTGTGGCGAAACATATTTTATAAGAAATGTGTGCTGAAGAGTATCATTGCAGTGAGAGAAGCCTGAAAAGAAGCACCTTGGATACTAACGGGGCCGCGTGGAGAGTCTTACTTGGTGGATGTAATTAGAGTACAGAGTATGGATTTTACTATGTGATTATCAGCAATCTTGCGCATTTTTGTGTAATCGATTACAAATGAAGACTTTGTGAAGCTGTTCGTCTGGAGTGATTGCTAGAGAGATTGATCAGCGACCTGGATTGGAGCAGTAATGTGGAACGAACGTGTTATTTGAATAAGCAACACGGGATTTGTGGATTAATCTAAAAATCTATACGCCCTCCCCTTATGCCTCCGCGTACGCTTCCCTATCTCACTTTTTTAATATAAGCTCCTGGATCCTCGACAGTATAACGAGGCTTGAACCGAGTGAGTAATGGCATGATAATAAAAAAATAATAATCAAACTTTCAACTAATGAGTTGATTTTTCAAATCTAAAAAGATGAATTTTCCACGAAAAATGTGATAGTTGATATTTCAACCAAAAAAGATTATTATTTTAAATCAGAAATATTTAAATTAAACCAAAAACTAAGAAATTTCAAAAAAATACTTTAATCGTCAACTAAAACAGATTGATGGTTAAACAAACAGTGGCATTTTGAAGAAAAATAAATTAAGTTAGTGCTAAAAAAGACTACGTTTTAACAAAATACATGAATTTTCAGCCAAAAAAGGAATAGTTAAATTTTGAGTTGAAAAAGTTAATTTTAACAAAGAAAAAATAGAATTGAGAAATGAATATGTAGTTGAATTTGCAACCAAAGAAATACATTTTTAACTAAAATGATTAATCTTTAACTATAAAAATAAATTCGTAACAAAGTAGTAGTAGATCAACTTTCGATCAAATAGTGGAGTTTCTAGCAAAGCAGATTAATTTTTAATGAGACGATTGCAATGTAGCCCAAAAATAATAACATTTCTACAAAAAATATGAATTTTCAACACAAAAAAGTTGAAAAATTTCAATAAAATTGTTGAATTTTGAAGTCAAAAAGACGAATTTTTCAACAAAACATTTGATATTTCAACCAAAAATTATGGCTGCTAAGTCTGTCATGAATTAATAGGAATCTTAAACAATTATAGACTCAATAATAATAACTCAAATGAGCATTAAGGTTTATTGTTAATACTTTAAAAATATTAAGTTAGAAAACTGGAAAGTTTACTTTCAAAATAAAGTGTCGGAATGCGCAACATTTTAGGTCCTAAAGAAATTACAGAATTGTCGATTTATGAAACTAAATACTTATTTTTATTAACAACTTTTTTAAGTTTATACATAAAATAAGAGTAAGATTTGTTGGGGGTCGGAGCAAATCTTACGGTATCTTACGTACGTATGCACGTAAGAAATAGTTTTGACCATGTACCCCCTTAATGATAATAATTAATGTCAGACAAATCAAATATTTTAGGATAAAGTATACGAAGAACTTTATCAAATTTATGGCTCGGAGAGTCCGGCTGAAATACCTGTGGAATATGAAGACTTAAACAAATTGGAATATTTGGAAAGAGTAATTAAAGAAACGATGAGACTTTTCGCTACGGTGCCCATACTTGCACGAGAGTTGCAAGAGGATTTTTTGCTAGGTTTAGTAATCTCAGTAAATTTATTTTAATCTCAAAATCATATCAATTTTTCACAATATTTACGAAATATAATTATCTTTTTCATATCCTTTTTTTCAGATGAATGCAATTTACCAAAAGGTTGCAGCATAGTGATTCCAGTATTAGCACTTCATCGCAATGAAAAATATTGGCCAGATCCATTAAAATTTGATCCAGATCGATTTCTGCCTGAAAGAGTTGAGAAACGAACTCCATATTGTTATATGCCTTTTAGTTTGGGACCAAGAAACTGTATAGGTATTTAAATTATTATTATGTACACATTATTATGATATTTATAATATAGTTGAATCAAAATTGAACAAAATATTTATATGTAAGTAAAATAAAGGTTAAAAATAAATTTTCATTTGTTTCCGATATTTTTATAAATAAATTTAACTATTTTTCAGGAGGTGTTTACGCTATAATGTCAATGAAGATTCTAATAGCTACTTTGCTTCGTAAATATGTTTTAATAAAGGATCAAATCACGCCAGACAAGGATATCAAAGTTAAAGGAGATATTTTGCTTAGCACCGTTGAGCCAGTTACGATGAGAATTGAAAAGAGAGTGAAATAATCTACTTTTGAAAGCATATTTAGTTAATAAAAAATGAAATTAATTCTTATTATATCTTAAATATCTTTAAAAAGTTTTTTTTTTCCACCCCTTTTTCTTCGATTTTATTTGATAATTGAGTAAAATGTAAAAAAAAATACAAAACATAATATTTGTACAGACTTCAAAGCCCAAAATGATCTCAAAATAGGGGAAATGGGGTGATTTTTCACGAAAATAGGAAAATAATACGGGAATAAATTCTTTTAAATAGAATTATTTTATATATAATAATTGAATTGAATATAAAACAGACATAAAATTATGCTTAAGAGTATGCTTTAAGATGCAGATTTGAGTGTGCAAGCTTTAAAGTCGAATGTTTTAAGCAACAGTTGACTTTTAAACCCGAAAAAGATGAAAAAAAAGAAAGATGATTTTTCAACGAAATGGTTGACTTTTCAACAAACAAAGAAATTAATTATAGACCCAAAAGTAGCATTAAAAACGAAATAGTTGTACTCTTGAGCAAAAGAGACGAAACTTTGACCAAATAGTTTAATTTTCAACCTTCAAAGGCGAATTTTCAACCAAACGGTCAAATTTTCAGACAAAAAAGAATTAACTTCAACCACAAAGAGTTGCATTTTTAAAACTAATAGTGGAATCTTGAAACCGAAGAGGCGAATTTTTTAATATAGAGTTGAGCTTTCAAGTAAGAAAGATGCATTTTTAACCCAGAAATTTCCTACAAAAAGATGTCTTTTTAACAAAATAGTTGAATTTTCAACAAAATAATTAAATTTTTAACCAGATGGTTCGATTTTGGGTCTAAAAAGATGAATTTTCAACCAAGTATTTGAATTTTCTACAACAACAAAAACCAAATACTGTTGCATTTTCATCCAAATAGTTGAATTCTCAAGTCAAAAAGACTAATTTTCTTAGAAGACAGTGTTATCAATTTTTAATAAAAAAGTTGAATTTTCAACATAATAATTGAATTTTCATTAAAATAGTTAAATTTTCAACACAAAAATAAAATTTTTACCGAAATGGTTGAATTTTCAAATAAAATTATGTATCTTCGAAGAAAAATATTAATATCTTTTATAAATATTCCTAAATTTTATTTGTATATGATACACATTGATTTTTATTTTAAAAATTCTTGTAAATAGTTGGTCATTTTTTAAATTTTATGATATTTTTTTACCTTGTTTGACCTAAGGGAATAGATTTCAGGAATTAATTTATAAAAATATCTCAATTAGTTAGTGTTTGGTTGATAATTATATTTTTTGTTGAAATTTTTATTTGACATATCTGAAATATTGAAAAATTTTGTGAAATCTTTTCAAGAATCCTATATGAAAATTACATTTATATAAACTTAAAATAAGCAAAAAAAAGTTAAGAAATAAATAGTTATTCGAAATTTTTATTTTGTACACAAAAATATTTTTCGCCTTAAATTATAATTTTGTTGAAATTTTTCTTTTTTCTACATTAAAAAATTTTTTCGTTTGAAAATTTATTTATTTGGTTGAAATTTCATTCTTTTAAAGTTGATTTGAACTGTTTTTAATTAAAAATTACATTTTTTCATTAAAATATCAATTATTACATTTTTCATTGAAAATTCAGTTTTTTGGTTGAAAATTTATCTTTTTTGGTGGAAAATTCAACTGTTTAGTTAAAACTTATATTTTTTGTTGGAATTTTGATTGACATACAGAAATATTCAAAAATCTTTGAAAATTTTCTTAAGAATCTTAGGAAAATTATATTTATACCTATAACCTTAAAAATAATAAACTTGTAGAATAAATCTTTATTCGAAATTTTTATTTTGTATTAAAAATTATTTTTTGCCTCTAATTATAATTTGGTTGTAATTTTCCTTTTTTCTTGACTAAAAATCGTTTTTACTTGAAAATTTATTTATTTTGTTGAATATTCACTTTTTTAAAGTTAAATTCACCCGTTTTTTATTTAAAATAATTTTTTCTTATTGAAATAGCAATTATTACATTTTTCGTTGAGAATTAAACTTTTTAGCCTGAAAATGAAACTATTCGGTTGAAAATTTTTTTGTTTTTTTTTTTGTGTTCAAATTTTAGTTTGAAATATCTGAATTCTCAGAAAATATTTCGAAATTTTTGTCAATAATCTTAGAAAACTTATATTTATAATTATTTTTACAATTTTATTTTAATTGTAAAATAATGTTAATTGGAAATTAATTGTAAATAATTGTAAAATAAATTCAACGAAATTTACTTTATAAAGAAATATCCCATGATTTTAAAAAGACAAAACAATTTTGAAGGTAATTCTTTGTAGTATTTTAATAATTAATGAACAAATTTTTAGAATATTTTTCCTTGATTCTGCCTTAGGGTCAAACATGGTACAAAAAACCGTCGTAAAACTTAAAATATAAACTGTACTCTGTATACATTAATTTTAGAAATGAAAAATTGTAATACTTTTTATAAATATTCCTAAATTTTATTTAAATACGGTACACATTGATTTTTATTTAAAATATTCTGGTACATTGGTGGTCATTCTTTAAATTTTACGACATTTTTGTACCATGTTTGACCTTAGAGAATAGATTTTAGGAATGAAATTATAAAAATATCTTCATTAGTTAGAAAAATACTATGAAGACTTGCCTTTCAAATGATTTTTTCTAAGCATAAATCAAATTCAAAAACACTCAAAAAATAAAATATGAAGATGAGGAAATGAGTTTTATTAAAAAATGTGTGGGATTTTCTAAAAAACAACTGCATGAATTTCTGACCTTTCTTAATTTTATTTTTTGAGTGTTTATTTTAAAGGTAAGTCTATGTAGTATTTTAATAACTAATAAACATATTTTCAGAATATTTTTCCTTGATGTTGCCCGGATTGGGGCAGGTTGGGGTAGGAAAAACTTATTGGAAATACATTCTTTGTTGATTCCGTAAACAAATAGAGCCTATTCTTTGAAAAATGGCCAAACTTTCAATTTGCTCATGAAAATTGTTTACATAATAAATAAATCTTGGAAATTTGAAAAACATAATAGAAAAAAGTCATCGGAAAGATATTCTTAGTTAACTCTGTAAAAAATTGACCCTATTAGTTGAAAAGTAGCCAAATTCTGAATTTGTTTATGAAAGTTGTTTAACTAAATTATTAATGCTTGTAAATTTACGAAGCAACATAGAAAACAGTCAACGGAAATATATCCTTAGTTGACTCCGTAAACAAATTGTGCCTATTCGTTAAAAAATGGCCAAGCTCTTAATTTGTTTAGGAAAATAGTTTAAATAATTAATAATTCTTGGAAATTTGCAAAGCATCATACAAAAATGTCATCGGAAAGATATTCTTAGGTAATTCTGTAAAAAAATTGAGCCTATTCGTTGAAAACAGGTCAAACTCCTAATTGTCTAATCGAAATTGTTTAAATAATTAACAATTCTTGTAAATTTACCAAGCAACCTACAAAAGAGTAATTGGAAAGACATTCTTAGTTGAATTCGTAAACAAATTGTGCCTATTTGTTGAAAAATAGCCAAACTCTGAACATGTTTATGAAAATTGTTTAAATAATTCATAATTATTTTAAATTTGCAAAGTATCGTAGAAAAGAGTTATTGGAAATAGATTCTTGGTAATTCCGGAAACAAATTGAGCTCTTTCGTTGAAAAGTGACCAAATTCTTAATTTTTGGAAATAATTCTTGTAAATTTGCGAAGCATCATAGTAAAAAGTCATCGAAAAGATATTCTTAGTTAATTCTGCAAAAAATTGAGCCTATTCGTTGAAAAATAGCCTAACTTTGTATATCCTCATGAAAATTTTTGAAATAAATAATAATTATGGCACATTTGCAAAGTATCGTAGAAAAGTGTTATTGGAATTACATTCTTTCTTGATACCCTGACCCAATTGATCCTATTCGTTGAAAAAAGGCTAAGCTAACAATAATACAAAGTAGCAAGATTTGATATCATTATATTTAATTATATGCATGATGCGGAAACATCTGTGGATAGATCAGTTTAATAACCATTGTGTGAACAAATAGTTGGCGCTACATGTGCGTGTATAATCTGATGGCAATGGCGATGGATTTAGCACCGTTCAGCTTTTCCTGGTG
Organism: Andricus curvator; assembly: GCA_932195095.1. Taxonomy (NCBI): domain Eukaryota; kingdom Metazoa; phylum Arthropoda; class Insecta; order Hymenoptera; family Cynipidae; genus Andricus; species Andricus curvator. The sequence goes on from CAKNYM010044143.1 coordinate 51,209, forward strand.
TTATAAATAAAAATAGTACATAAATCGCTAAAGAAACCATATGAAATACAAAGTTTTATTTATTTGGTAAACAAATAACACTATTCAATAGAGAAAAATGATATTTATAGTACAGTATTTCTAAATTTTGGTAATTATATGGCCATTTGCTAAATACTTTTTAAAATCATATAATAACCGCCGGATTGTTAAAAAATGCATTTCAGTATATTTCATTCATTTAGTTTGAATTCCTTGATATTTTAAAATATTCAAATACTTTATAATATTAAATTTCATGATAAGGAATTGCAAAACCCTAATTTTTTTCTCTGAAATAGATGTAAAAATCGTGAAAGTATGATTTTGAAAAAAACTAAATTTCGTCAAATAGTGGACTTAGTATATATATTTAAATAACAATTTTATAAAGTATAGCATAATTTTAAAGTGCACATGTTTACGACATTTATCGCAAAATTATCTTGCAAATCTATTCAATTTTTTTTATAAAGAAAAATATATTTTGATGATAGTTCAGAAATATGTTTATCTGTGCGAAACTACATAAAACTAGAAACTTCTTCAAGAAAATACAAAAATGTCAAACTATTGTAAGAATTATTTCGAAATTATTCACGCTACTTTTTCTTTGAGTTTAATTATTGTTTACATGACACTAAAGTTCAAAAAGTTTATAAGAAAAATGCAAGTAAAAAAAAGAATTTTTTTTAACGTACGTGACCTAACATTTGTATGGCTGGAAATAGTATCATACAACCCTACAAACTACCTAAGAAATTTTAAATCTGGTATCTACCCCATTTCCACCCCTAAGATTTCAAAAATGCAGGTAAACTGAATTAACTTTTAAGGTCAACATTGTAATGCTGATAATAGCAGAATTTGACGAAAAAAGAACTCAGAAAAGGTTTCATTAGGTGTTGAAATGAAGTAAGTTCCACATTTTATGCTCAGGGGATGACAATTTTTTTGGGATCTTTGGAATCAAGTGTCAGCAATACAATTTAGAGTTTGTATATTTTTCATAAATTTGATAAAATCTTATTATTTTTGGCACTTTTGATATTCGTTAACGTTGCCATGTTAATAAAAAGTTGTGCTTCTTGCGAGAAAAATATGCCGTTTTTTCCCCGAAGATTAATGTTATACGCCAACTGTTATTATTAAATCAGTTCAACTTCTTACAATGTATGTACCGGCAGTAAACATATATTACAATATATAATTATATTACAATTAAAATAAAAAATATTAATATTATATTACAATTAGTGCATTAATGGGTATTGTGCAGAATGATCTCCTGAATCTGACGGTATGAGGTGATATTTTGAATTCATAGTCGTTCTTTAGATATTGCTAATTTAATTTTTTTGTACAAATAATATTCAGCATCAGGAAACCGGAACATGACGGGGTGAAATGGTAAAAAAATATCTGTAAAAATATTCATCGAGTAAGAAAGGCCAATTTTTAATTATAGACATAATAAGAATATCCAACTATTTTTCGTTGAAAGCTAATTCCTTTTGGTTAAAAATTGAAGTATTTTGTTAAGTCATCCTTTTGGTTTGAAAATTGAATTTGTCTCCTTTGATTGAATGCTCAACTATTTAGTTGTAAATGCAACTGTTTGGTTAAAAATTAATTTTTTTTTAAATTCAACTATTTGGTTGAAAATTAACCTTTATTGGTTGAAAATGATCTTTTTGTTGAAAACTCACATTTTCAGGTCGATAATTTGAATATTTTGTTAAAAATTCAATTAGTTTGTCAAGAAGTCATCCTTTTTGGCTGAAAATTCACCTATTTCTTCATAAATGCAACTGTTTGGTTGAAAATAATTTTTTCTAACATTCTGCTATTTGGTTGGAAATTCATCTTTCTTGGTTGAAAATTATATTTTTTTATTGAAAATTTACCATTTCAGGTTAATAATTCAGCTGTCTTTTAAAAAATTCGTCTTTCTGGCTTGAAAATTTGACCATTTGATTGAAAATTTCACTATTTTTTTTGGAAATGTAATGTATATTTTGACTTCAAATCTTGGGAATTCAAAGCATTTCATATTGAATTCGATATGGATTATATATATTAATTTTATTTAAAAGAATTTATTCCCCTGTTTTCGTGAAGAATTATCCTATTTCTTCTGTTTTAAAAGCATTTTGGGCTGCGAAGTCTGTAATTACCAAAAGCTATTTTTATTCGTATGCCCGAGAAAAAATTAAACTAGCTGCAAATTCGATCTCGAGTGTATCCACTTTGTTTATATTTATGATTATATGGTGCTCATTTCAAGAGCACTTTGTTTCCCGTTAGCAAATGTATTTATTTCCTCATAGAGTAAGTATTAGTGATTTTTTAAATAATAGAAAAATTAAAGTTTTCATTTTGATCAGTTTAAAAATATAAATTTACAAAAAATACAAAATTACAAAATAATACAAACAATTTTTAAAATACAATGACAAATCAAACGAATCAAATTTTGTACTTGAAATGTTAATTTTTCGAGCTGGAAAAGTAAACGGAAAAGTTCTGTCGCACCATATCCCTTTCCCAGCTTTATGATTTTTTTACAAAAATTGTCAAAATTATTTTATTTGAAAATTTATGATCAAAAAGTCTTTTCTATTCATGCGTCCACTTTGAATTATATCGATGAAAAAAGTTTTTCTGTTTGAAACAGATGTTTCAAACATTATAAATGAGCATAACTTCCTTACTCTTCGATAAAGTGTATTAATATTATAGGTCAATCGATTTGCCTCGAATCAAGGAATCTTTTCCGTTCTGGCATCAATCTTGAATTATGTTAGTGAAAAAAGTTTTACTATAAAAAACCGTTTTTTCAAATGTTATGCATTGCCATAGCTTTGTTACTCTTTAATAAAATGTATCAATGGATCAAAGGTCAATCGATTTGCATCGAATCAAGGAATCTTTTCCGTTGTTGCATAAATTTTGAATTATGTTAATGAAACGAATTTTACTATAAAAACCCGTTTTTTCAAATATTATGCATTATCATAGCTTCCCTACTCTTCAATAAAATGTATCAATATTATAGATCAATCGATTCGTCTCGAATCAACACATCTTTTCTATTCTCGCATCAACTTTAAATTATGAGAATGAAAAAATGTTTATTATAAAAATCGATTTTAAATACAATATAAATTACGACAACTTCCGTATTCTTCAATAAAATGTATTAATATTATAGGTAAATCGATTCGTCTCGAACCAAGGAATCTTTTATATTCATGCATCAACTTTGAATTACGTTAATGAAAAAAGTTTTACTATAAAAAATCGATTTTAAAAATATTATTGAGTGCTACAAGAATGCAATAAATATTTTTAGAAATCCTTTGGTCAGTTTCAAGATATTAGTGGTGAAAATAAGCCCTCCAAATTTCATCAATTTATCTGCAATCGTTTTCAAGTTATCGTGTTCACAAAAAAGTTTGACATCCACATACACACACATCCGGATAATTGCTTAGAACATTGTATTAGACATTTTTAAATTAAGGAAGGTTTAATTAAATGAATTAAAAATTTTTGGAAAATGGTACCGTTACAAAGCTTCCTCTATGAGGAAGCAAAAACGGAATTTTGTTCGACGATAAAAGTGGCGACATATTCAGTTTGTATAATCAAAGTTTTTGAAATTGATACTTTATCATTTTAAATGTTTCACTGTGAGATTAAGTTTTTGCTGCAGCCCTTAGAATTAAAACTATTGAGACTAGAACGTTTCCATTATATAACTTATTCATCATTAAAGAATTGAATTAAAAGGTTTTGAATGAACATTTTTTTAAGCTCTAATTTGGAAAGTTTAAAATTCAAAATAATTTAATTTTGGCTGCTTTAATTTCCAGTTTAGTTTTCATCACTTCGAATAAAAAATCTTCAGATTTAACCATTTATACCTTTTAATTTCAAAGACCGGACAAATTTTTTGTCCGGTTTTGATCGATTTTGATCGATTTTTATACATTGTTAATGAATATTTTCAGGTTCGTTCTCAAAATTGATTAGATTATGATAAATGGAATAAAACTTCTTTCACACTTTTTTGCATCTGACGCATAGTTTATATAAAAAAAGCGCAAACAAGTTTCGCAGTAAAATTTCATTGAACCTGATTTTAGCCATAGTAGGAAAAATTTGTCTAGGACTTTCTTTGTATATCTCGAATAATTTATGCAAGAAATGAAAAATATTTCGAAATTTCACGAAATCCCTTCAAATCCATTAAAATCTTGTGAAAATCTTTTTAGACGCAATAATATCTCAATCCCTCATATATCGTAAATTACTCTGAAATCTTTAATAATTCCGGGAAACATTTTGGAAATCCTGAGGAATCTTCCGGAATCTCTTGAAATCATTCAAAATCCTGTGAAATGCACTAAAATCTCTTAAAATCCCTCGAAACTGACTAAAATACTCTGAAATCTTTAGAAATTCCAGGAAATTGTTTGAAATCTTTGGAAATCCCTTGGAACCCATTGAGATTCTTGAAAAGCCCTTAGAATTCCTTGAAATCTCCCGAATTATTCTAAAATATTTTAAAATTTCGGGAAAACTAGAAATCCTTTAAAACCATTGAAATTCTTTAGAATCTCTTGAAATTTCGTGAAATCCTTGAAAATTAAAAAAAAAATTTTGAAACACTTCGAATTCTTCGTAAATTATTCTTTAAAAAATTGGAAGGTAATGCATTTGCAGGACCTTTGCAACTTCTTCTATAAGAAATGTTAATAAATTTTATAAAGAGACTATCATTACACTACTTTCTTAAGGAGATTAAGTATAATGTTGTATAATTAAGTTACGCATGTGGAAAAAGTACCTTAAAAAGATAGAATCAACATATGTAATGCATAATGCATATATTCATAATGTGCTTCCATTACCAACTGTTATAGAAATTGAGACTAAATTATAATCGACCTGTATTTGCTGAGATATAATTTATTTATCTTGTATCATTTTTTTCTACATCGTTCAAGGAAGTTTTAGGTGCACACGCAAGCTAACAATTATTCAGTATGCAACTTTATTTATAAAATTAACAAAAAAGGTCCATTTATGAATGCAACACATGTTAGAAAACAAGCCTAAGCATAACAAATAAAAAATAATTAGAGCCAGAATTGTTAATTTAGAAATTAAACGTACAATAATTATTCTTAGTTATTCATTTTACGAATTTAAAAAATTCATGAATAAGATTTATAGTATTATTCAAGAAAAACGTAAGGAATAGAATTGCAAAGAATCTTTTCAGCAATAAAATGAGTTTAAAAAAATTAAAACTCAGTTTAAAATAGAATGAAAATGATTAATTGTGTCCAAAATAGAAGAAAAACACAAAGATTCAAAAAACTATATTTGAATAAACATTAGTTATGACCTGAACTATTGTTTTATTGAATATGCTTAGGTTTCTTTTCTAAAATTTTTATTATCATTTCGCTCTTTTTTGTTGAATTTGTAAAAAATAAGTAATTTTTAGCGTGACTGTACAGCTCCAAATTTTATCAAAATCGGTTAATATTTACCAATTTCCACAAGCATTTGAAGTTTCCCATAAGATTAACATGGGGGCAATTTTGTGCAAAAACGCACAAAAAATTCAATGAATTATTGTAAAATGAAAAGTGGGCAGGAAAACTAAAAATTTTGAAAAAATCCAAGATAACGGCTAATCTTAGATTTTTTGAACATTCTGGATTTCTGGGATCATAGAACGATTTCTAAAGTCAAACTTCTTTTTCTAGCATAGTTAAAAATATTTATCTCAAAACTGAAGAAATTATCCATTTTTAGAATTTATGATTGGCGGCCACCTTGTATTTTTTCAAAATTTTTTACTTCGAGGATCATCGAATAATTTCTAAGGTCAAACTTCTTTTTCGAGAAATGTTTTAAAATATGAATTAAAAGCTATAGAAATGAACTATCTTTGGAAAAATGTTGTTTTTAAACGTAAATACGACAACACGTATATTACCGATTGGCAAAAAAAAAAAGTTGTTGACAAAATTATGAGTATTTGAATTTTTTAAATTGAAAACGGGGCTTCTCTGGCAATTCAAACGAAATTTACTCAAAAACCCTAGCGTTTTTTTCTCTTGAATTTATCAAGATTCGTCCTAATGTAAAAATTATATTCCATTATAGTTATATATATATATATATATATATATATATATATATATATATATATAAATATATATAAAAATATATATATATATATATATATATATATATATATATATATTATATCTGTCCTGTGCCCATCCCTTGGAGAGAAGAGAGAATTTTTGGAAGTACATTTAAAAAAACACAAAAACTTCAAAAAGACAAATTGTGTAACAAAATTGCACAAGAAGGCTTAAAAAAAAGTATGTTTTTAAAATCATCAGTTTTTTGTAAGCATATACTCGAGAAAGTCAATTTGTGTAACATAATTGCACAAAAAGAGTTAAAATGTGAGAAATATGTTTCCGAACAACATTGAAATCGGCTCATTAGGAACAGTTGTATGACAATTGACAAAAAGAGGTAGAAAAAAAAAGAAAAGAGACCACCAAACCACCTCGTTCGCTTTTCTTGATTATTTATCCGTTTTTGTATACTATAAAGATCCAACATGTTTCGAGGCCTTTTAAGCTTCCACATTTATTTCTGTACCTCGGTCTGGGACTGCTTATTTATATATTGCAAAATAAAGCACACATTTTATTTTTCATGATTACTTTAATATTTGCACTTTATTTTGTATTAATTTTCATTCTCAGCTACCCTAAAAAATGTATCATTTCAATAAATTTAAATTATTACTATCCATATGTACACCTGGCGTAAAGGAAATAGCCACAGTATAATTGACTTTGTTATTGCGGATGAAAGACTAAGAGAACTAGTGAAAGATACAAGAGTCATGAGGGGTTCCGAATGCAATACTGATCATTACCTCTTAGTCTCCAAAATAAATTTAGGGCGGGGATGGAGAAGAAAGAAAACAACAAAAACAAAACATACGCGAATAAAGATTGAAAATTTACAAAAACCGGAAGTGCGAATAGACTTTCAAAATAGGTTAAACGAACGTATAGATGAGACAATTTAGAAGGGATTAATAAACAGTAAAGATTTAGAGGGCATGTGGACTTTGCTACGGGATGTCATCGTTGAAACTGCGACCGAAGTATGTGGTACGGCAGTTGTTGGAAGGAAATCTGGTGATGCATGGTGGAATGATGAAATTGAGTCAGCCCAAAAAGAAAAGAGAGAAGCGCACGAAAGAACGTTGCAAATTACAGGTCTTAGCGATGAGGAGAGAAATAGACTTAAAAATGATTACAGACACAAAAAGAGAAAAGTTAAACGACTAGTCAAAGAGAGTAAAGAGAAAATGAGAACAGAAGAAGAGAGGAAAATACAAAACAGCTTTGAAGGAATGATGAAACTATTATATAAACAGTTGAAGGAAAGTAAAAATACAGAGTTTGCGAGCATGAGAAACAGCAAAGGTGAAATGCTATATGATATAGACGGGATAGTAGACGCTTTAAAAGACTCTTTTAAAGAACTATTAGGAGGTAAAGATATAGGACAACAAAACTGCGACATAGAACATAATGCATTAGAAAACCCAATTGAAAAAGTATGTGTCACTGAGGTCAAAAACATAATAAAGAACTTGAAAAACGGTAAGGCTGCTGGTGTAGATAGTATCAGCGCTGAAATGCTTAAATACGGTGGCGAGTACATACCTCACAGGTTGTGCGAATTGATAAATTTATGTATCGAGACGGGAGAAGTCCCGGACGATTGGAGAAAAGCGATTATCGTACCAATATACAAAAGAAAGGGAGACAAAAGCAACTGCAGCAATTACAGAGGTATCAGCCTACTAAGTACCGTAAGTAAAATATACTCAAAAATACTTATTCGTAGGGTAATGGAAATTACAGAAGAAAAGATATGGGAAGTCCAAAGTGGATTTATGCCAGGAAGATCATGTACAGATCAGATATTTAGCCTAAGACAGATCACAGAAAAAAGCTTGAGAGTAGGAAAGAAAGTTTTCTGTGCATTTATTGACCTAGAAAAAGCATTTGACACGGTAAATAGAAGTAAACTTTGGGAAGTTCTTAAAGAGTACGGAGTAAATGGAGGGCTCCTGCAAGCAATAAAAACAATATATACAGGTAGTAAAGCGAGCGTAAGGGTAAACGGGAAACTGAGTGACTGGTTCGATATTATGCAAGGCGTGAAACAAGGATGCGTTATGTCCTCGTGGCTATTTATCATATTCATGGATAAGTGTCTAAGAACTGCACTCTTCGACGAAGAAGGTGTAGATCTCCAAACAGTCAAGGTACGTGGGTTAGCTTTCGCAGATGACAAGATTGTTATGGCAGAATCAGTCGAGGATTTGCAAAGAATGTTGAATAAACTTAATACAAGCATGAAGGACATGGGACTCAAAATTAACGTAAATAAAACAAAAATCATGGTGTTTGAGGGAAAAAGTGAGAAAACAATATGCAACATTATCATAAATGATGAGAGATTAGAACAAGTTGACCAGTACGTGTATCTAGGTAGTCTATTCACTAGCGATGGAAAAATAGATGGGGAGTTAGATAGGCGCATAAATAAGGGTAGACAGGTTATCGGTAGAGTAGGATCCATCCTCACAAATAAAAACATATCAAAAAAAGCTAAAATGGCCATACATAATTCTATATTCGTACCGACTGTACTATACGGTAGCGAGACATGGACCTGTCAAGAAAAGGACAGGAGTAAAATTAACGCGATCGGCATGAAACCTCTGCGCATAATATGCGGGAAAACACTGATGGACAAAGTCCGAAACGAGACTATCCTCAAAGAATGTGGTACAGGAGAGACACTAGTTGACATATGTGAAAGAAATCAGTTAAGATGGTTCGGACATCTTGAAAGAATGAAAGGTGAACGACTGACCAAACAAGTGTATAAAGGTAAAGTAAATGGTAGAATGCCCAGAGGTAGACCGCCGAAAGAATGGTTAGAATCTGTAAATGAGACATTGATCCGTAGAGACATAAGAAGCCATAGAAACACAAGAGCTTGCATGAAAAAATGCATGGACGTGAAGGAAGCTAGAGTAGTATGCCAGGACAGAAAAGTGTGGCGACAAATAGTTTGTAAACAGAGTGACAGTAGAATGAATGACGCCTGAAACAAAGATCTTGGATACTAATGGGCCCAAGTGGAGAACCATACATAACAATTTTGTGAGGCTCTTCACTTGGGGTGATCGCTAGAGAGATTGATCAGCAACCTGGGTCGGAGCAGTGTTGCGGAATAAACGTGTCATTTAAATAAATAACACGAGAATTCCAGATCAATCTGAAATATTTATACCTAACATCCATATACCTATCTACCTTATACCTATATACCTACATGTCTACATACCTTACAACCTTACACCTATATACCAACCTATACAATACTATTCCCCAACCGAGCAAGTCACGCCTACCCCGAAAGGGAAATGGCTTAATGGTATAATAATAATATGCATTTGTATTGAAACAAATGTATGACGATTGTCCTGTTTTCATGATTAAAAAAGTGCACATCTTATAATAAACAATTTTGTCAATTAACATTTTATTGTACCTTGTGTCTTTTTTCCAAAAAATTAATTTGTTTATTTGCAATGTTATTTCTTACGATTTGAACAAAAAATACGCATACCACCAAGAAAAAAATGAATGAAAAATTTTTAGAACTTTTTTGGGTGAACAACTTTTGTCTATGATTTTTTTTCTTACCTTGTGTCGTTTTTCACAATTGAACAAAAAATGTAATGTTATTTTTCACGATTGAAACAAAAACTTCGCATCCTATCAAAAAGTGATTAATAAAAAATTTGTAGATCAAATGAAATTTTTCATTATTTTATGTGCGACCAAAATTTGAATTTTCAATTGTTCGAAAAAATCCTTAAATTTGTTATAATAATCTTGTAGGGCTTTCAAAAATCAACGTTTTTCTTTTTCTGACTTTTTTTCATATCCTGCGTTGTTTGGCTTAAAATTTACATTTTCGTTTGTTTTTTCTTATTTTGAAATTGCTGTAAATCTAATAATTTTCTTTTCATCAAAAGAAGGCGTGGAGGTCAAATTGATCGACTTTTCGAGTACTACGAATAACTGGACAAAGAATTTTTTAATATTGAGAAAAAATGGTCTCAAAATTTTTGTAAATGCTCTATCTTTTTGAATTTTTGCCCAAAATGGCTGACTAACGAACCCAACCTTCAGTTTTCGATACTAAAATAGTATACCAAAGACCAATCCAATCTGTCAATTCTTTCGAAAGTTATCGTGCTAACAGACTACAGATCCACAGACACACATACAAACACACATGCAGACACAGCCGCAGAGCAGATAGAAAGACAGACAAACAGGCAAATTCGCAAAAACCTGTTTTTCGGGTTCAGAAGGTCTCAAAACGTAGACATTTGACAAAAACGGGGGGGGGGTCAAATATCACACAAATCTGATACCTTCTCTGATGAGAATGTAAAAAGATGTTGGATACTGCTAATATAAAAAAAAACAGATGAATAATAAAGAAAAGAGAGCGAGGTGGTTTGGTCGTCTCTTTTCTTTTTTTCCCTCTTTTCGTCAATTGTCATACAACTGTTTCTAATGAGCTGATTACAATGTTGTTCAGAAAAATATTTCTCTCAGTTAAACTCTTTTTGTGCAATTATGTTACACAAATTGACTTTCTTGAGTATATGTTTTTAAAAAAACTGATTTTCTTAAAAACATACTTCTTTTCAAGCCTTCTTGTGCAATTTTCTTACACAATTTGACTTTTTAAGTTTATGTTTAAAAAAAATATACTTCCAAATATTTAATAAACAGAGGCATTGAGCCATAGACCCTGATATCGTTCTCTAGAATTCAGTACTTTGTACTGTTCTCAAAAGTTCGGTTCTTGGTCAACCTTAAAAAAGAGACATTTTTATCGTCCAAGAAACAAAAATCCGCATTATGTGCCGAAACGGCATAAGATACGAAAAACGTCAAAGGAACAAAATTATTTCTCGAGGAAGGATATCTCACACAAACCATGAACGTTTTTCACGACCGGCAACCGGGGTAATGATGGATCAAAATTCGCGAAGTTTTTAGATCGTTGGTTTGCTAAAAACCAGAAAATATACTCAATTATTTTTATACTATATGAAACTGTTCTTAAGAATCTTCTGACGATATCCTGAAAATGTCATTAAAATTTTTTCCTTTGAAATTATTAATAATCAAAATTTGATTCATATTTACACTCCTGATGGAGTAAGTATGGATCAAAGTTTTTATTTTTTAATAAAAGGATATAAACATTTATTTCTTTGGTACAGAAATTTTTGCTTGAAAATTGCAGAGTATAATAATCAAAATGATTTTTCTTTTTAATTCTTTTTTTAAGAAAACCTAGGTATGTTTAGAAAAAATAAGTTTTTGCTGTTTATGCAAAGAAGAATATGTAAAAAAATTTATTTTTAATACTTTTTATGATTTTCCATCAAATTAATATGACTTGTGATATATTTTGCTACGTTTCCAGATTTTTTCTATCCCATTCACTGTGTTGAATAATTAGTATAATACTCGAATAAGATTTGAGGTGCATTATGTTCAATTATATATGTATGATATGCAGTAAACAGTAATTACGTTACTTTTTGCATTAAAAATATGGAATATAAAATCGAATGAAACTGTATTAGCAAAATCAGTTTTGTATCGATTCTCGTAAGTGAATTTTCACATGTGATATTTGACCAATTTAAACAATTTGATTAAAAATAACTTTTGAAGGTTTGGGCAATTTTAAAGTGTAAAGCTCATATTTATATTATTATTACTTTTCATCTATTTCGCTATCACTGTATGATTTTCCAAACTTTTATTCTATTGCAGTGTTCCCTCTTATTAAATCTGAACGATTAATTTTTTTTTTAACACGAAGTTTCTAAGCATATAAGCAATATTTGTAAATAATATTTAATGAAAGATATATAAATTTTCATTGTAGAAAATGTTGGCAGCAATAGCAATTATTATAATCAGTGTATTTGTGCTGCTTTTCGCTATTAACCACTTCTTTGGAAATAAAGAATTATATGAAAAAACTTCTCACATCCCCGGACCACTAGCATTTCCTCTAATTGGGTCTGCTTATCTTTTTATCCGAGATTCTTCATCTACAAGTAAGTTTTCAGTTTACATATAATTCTACTGTTATTATTATTGTCATATATATGTACATAGAGACCGTGAATAAATTATGTACAGTTTTTTTCTACAAAACAGATAAATTTTTATTTAAAAAAATTAATTTGTTAACAAGAAAATGAATTTATAACAAAGTAGTTGAATTCTTGTCTTTAGAAGATGAATTTTTAATGAAAAATGTAATACTTGATATTTTAAACTAGAAAAAAATTGAACAACAAAAAGAAAAATTTTTCAACAAAGTAGTTGAATCCTTAACTAAAACAGATTGATTTTCAATCAAACAGTTGCATTTTTAACGAAAAAATTGAAATTTCTACCAAAAGAGATGAATTTTCAAATGAAAAAGACAAATTTCCAACCAAGAACGATTTTTCAGTCAATAAAGAAATAAAATTTTATCCAAAATGTTCCATTTTTAAGCCAAAAAGATGAGCTTTCTACAAAACAGTTGAATTTTTAACTAGCTAGTTGCATTTTCAACCTAGAAGATTAATTTTTAATCAAAAAGATGCATTTTCAACCAGGAAGATTGATTTTTTACAAAAAAAAAGAAGAATTTTCAACAGTATACATGAATTTTTAACCAAGAAGATTAATTTTCTATCAAAAAAGATGAATTGCCAATAAATTATTGATAAGATTGAGTTTCTACAAAAAAGAAATAGTTGAACGTTTCAACCATAAAAGATACATCTTGTATAAAGAATGAAATCGTTAAATTTTCAAACAAGAAAATTAATTTACAATTAAAAAAAAATTAATTTTTAATTTAAAAAATTAATTTTCAACCCAAAAAAAAATTTCAGCAAAATAGTTCAATTTTTGAACAAAGAACCCTGGCGAACGTTTCGGGTAGGAATTAATTCCGAATCATACCGAATTATTCCGAAATCTGTATCCGAACCAACCCAAATCAATACGGACCAATCCGAAAAAAGTTATACATTTCGTTCGATCCAAATCGGTTAAAAATTAATCCGACTCAATCCGGTTCAATCCGAACTTCCAATCTGAACCAATCCGAACCAAATTTTCAATCCGAATCAATCCGAACTCGGATTGATATACAGTACTGAATTTTCAATTCGAATGAATCCGAGTTCGGATTGAATTGGATTCATTCGGATTGAAAATCGGTTTAGGTCAATCCGAGTTCGGATTCATTCGGATTGAAAATTTGGTTCGGATTGAATCGGATTAAGTCGGATCAATTTTTAACCGATTTCGATCAAACGAAATTAAGAACTTTTTTCAGATTGGTTCAGATAGATTCGGATACAGATTTCGGAATCATTCGCATTGTTTCGGAATGATTCGGAATGAATTCCTATCCGAAACTTTCGCCAGGGAAATGAATTTGTAACTAAAATGATGAATCTTCAACTAAAAAAACAAATTTGTAAATTTAATAAATGTAATAAATGATGTTGACCACGTAACCCCCTACCCATGTAAGAAAGAATAGAAAAATCGTTGACCCCCCCCCCCACC
>CAKNYM010044144.1:7006-21550 GCA_932195095.1 Andricus curvator
ATATACTAAACTTACAGTTTAATATCACATCATATTTAAAGTGTTCTTCTTCAGTCTATGAATGATCAAAATCCCTATTTGTTTATCGCAGATAAAAATTTAACAATTCAGTAGAAAATTCAACTATTTGGTTAAAAATTTATGTATTTTGTTGAAAATTCGTCTTTTTTCATAAAAAATAAATTTGTTGAGTTAAAAATTCATTTTTTTCTACTGAGAATTTAACTATTTTGTTGAAAACTCAACTCATTGGTGCAAAATGTACTTTTTTGTTGATAATTTAACTGTTTTGTGGAAAATTCACCATTTTGGCTTGAAAATTCAACAATTTTTTTTTTTTAATTCGTTTTTGGTTTGTAAAATCCAACTGTTGTTTACTTTAAATCAAAACTTGTATCATGAAGTATCAACTCTTACATATTTCGTTGAAAATTGATCTTTTTAGGTTGAAAATTCAACTCCTTGTTTGAAAGTTGAACTGCTTTCTTAAAAGTTTTTTTTTTTTTTAAGATTCATAATTGTAGTTGGAAATTCGTATTTTTAAATTGAAAAGTAATTTTTTAACTGAAAATTAAATTGTATTGTAGAACATTCTTTTTTTTTCATTCAAAAATAATTCTCTTAAATGAAAATTTAACCATTACATTTTTGGTTAAAATTGATCATTTTAGTATAAGAATGCAATTATTTAGTTGAAAAATTTTGAAATGAAACAAATTGCAACTAAAAATTATTTAAATAAAATTTGGACTAACGTGACATTCATTGTTCAAACTATATAGTTGAAAATGTATGGGATTTTTTGGGCAATTCGTTTTTTTTAAAGAAAATAAATCTTTATGGTTGAAAATTCATCTATTTGGTTACAAATTTATGTATTCTGTTGAAAAAATTTGATTAAAATCGTATGTAGGTATTTTCTTAGGAATACATCTTTTTAAAATCAGCTATTATTTAATAAATATATGCATTATTATTCTATTCCTCACCTTGAATTACAAATTGAGTAATTTGTGATATGGATGTTTGTTAACTTGCATTAATCATTACGTCACTAAGTGAAAAGTAGACAAAAAGTTTAAAAGTTCAGAAAAAACACAACTTTTTAGCACTTATCTAAGATAACATTATTATAAACAATAATAAATTGTTTGAACAACAATTTTTGCTAACTTGCATTATTTATCACTTCACTACGTAAAAAGTAGTAAAAAGTTAAACATTTAAGAAAAAAGGACAAGTTTCTAGCATTATTCCAATTGAATATTATTAAAAATGATGATAAATTCTTCAAATAATTGATTTTATTAACTCAAATTAATTATTAACATCACTACAATTGAAAATTGGACAAAAAGTGTGAAATTTAAAACAAAAAACTGCAATTGAATATTGAACGAAAAGTGGAAATTTTTTGGAAAAACCGCGACTTTCTAACTCTATTCTAAGAGCAAATTGCTAAAAACAATAATAAACTATTTCAACGATATATGTCAATATCTAATTATCAGTAAAAAGTAGTATTTCATGTAATAGAAACAATTTGCTTAAAAAAAACCGCAAAAATTCATAATTAGCGGCAAAAATTCGCAAAACCCATTTTTTTACTTATGGGGTTTATTTGGGACCCTATAAAACATACTCATGGGGGTGATGTTTAAAAAATGATATATAATTCATATTCAATATTTGAAACTAAGTTTTTTTAAACAAAGTTTCGGTTAGACAGGTTTAATATGATAGAAATCTTTTTGGAGGCCTAATACCAGTATTTTTGATGTTAGTTTCAACAGAGGTATCTGTTATAGAATCGTTGATAAGTAGATAATCTACTATATCAAAATTAATTTTTATTATGCGAAATTAAATTAAAACGCGACAGTTTGAGTTCTAAAAAATTCACTGCGAACTGGATTTGAACCAGCAACCAACTCATTACATGTGAGGTGCTCTACCAATTGAGCTATCGTAGTTCACCAGTAAAAATTTCAGAACTTGTATTTCCTTAATTTCGATCGAAATTATTATTTTCAGAGATGTTATTATTTTGAGGCCAGTTATTAATTCAATATTTGAAACTAAGTTTTTTTGAACAAAGTTCCGGTGAGACTGGTTTAATAGAATAGATTTTTTTTGGAGGCCTAATACCCGTATTTTTTATGTTAGATTCAACAGAAGTCTCTGTTATAGAATCGTTGATAAGTAGATAATCTACTATATCAAAATTAATTTTTATTATGCGAAATTAAATTAAAACGCGAGAAATTAAGTTCTAAAAAATTCACTGCGAACTGGATTTGAACCAGCAACCAACTCATTACATGTGAGGTGCTCTACTAATTGAGCTATCGCAGTTCACCAGTGAAAATTTCAGAACTTGTATTTCCTTAATTTCGATCGAAATTATTATTTTTAGAGATGTTATTATTTTAAGGCCAGTTATTAATTCAATATTGGAACTAAGTTTTTTTGAACAAAGTTTCGGTGAGAGTGGTTTAATATGATAGAAATCTTTTTGGAGGCCTAAGACCAGTATTTTTGATGTTAGATTCAACAGAGGTCTCTGTTATAGAGTCGTTGATAAGTAGATAATCTACTATATCAAAATCAATTTTTATTATGTGAAATTAAATTAAAACGCGAGAAGATTGTGAAGATGAATGTTGAGTTTCAACTCGATTCAGCTAATATTGACGATTCTGAATCAAATTTACAAAAACGTATTTTTTTCTTATGGGAAATACGTGTTGAACCTAATGGGCTTTCCTGGCGATATGCATGAAAATTCGAGAAACAAAATTATGGTTCATCCTACTCTACATGCCAAAGTTGGGATCACTAGGCAAAGACACCAGGCAGAAAGCTAATATACGAATACAATTGTACGGATGGGAAGGTATTGGGGAATCGGGGAATATAATATTTCAGAATATTTGTTAATATTTAGGAATACTTCGGAATATGAAGGAATATGAGGGAATATTTGGGAATATAAGTAATATCATGAATATTTGGGAATATAAAAAATATCACGCATCAGCGATTCGTTATGTCTTTCGGGAAAAACGAGCGGTGAGCAATGAATAAACTGAACAGAATTATCCATACGCTGGACTAGTGATAAACTCGTGCTCTTATCTTCATGAAATTAATTACAACCCCTAACGAGGATCATCGCTTTTGCCATGAAGAAGAAGACATCGCGCAAAATCCAAAGGATACAGCGAAACGATCGCGGTGCGGGAAGGAAGCTGCCTTCATATATACCAAGTCTTTCGTGGTCTTTCTTGCCAGTTCGGCATTAGCAGTGATTATCATATTTTCGTTTGTGGATCTGGGTGCCATAAATTTGATCTCGTTATCTCGTTTACGGCTGCAGCCGTGCAACCAAGCGAGAGAGAGGGGGGGGGGGGGGGGGGGGGCCGCGCGAAGGAGAAGAACCGCGTGGACTGTGGTGCACCAGAGGACCATCAGGGCGCAGCAGAAGGTGGCGGAGAAGATGAAGGATACCAGAATACGAGTATGGTACCCCGAGACCGAGACCAGAAATCTCCGAACGAGTCCCGTGATGTATGTCCTCTTCTTGTCTCCGAGTTCTGTGTCTGCATCAACTTTATATCGCGGTAATCAAATCGCCCCGCATAAATTTTTGCTTATGCGTGGTTATGCGCTGTATTTGTGCAAATAATTGTGTTATAACGTGATTAGAGGGGCAAAAATAATAAAATATCTATCGATAAGACAGTAAAAACTGAAGGCGCGAATTGTTGCAGGTAATCGGTCAAGCAGGGTAAGCGGGTGGTAGACACTCCGAGCTTTACCTCAGTTTACCTCAGTTTACCTAAGTTTACCTCAGTTTACCTTAGTTTACCTCAGTTTACCTCAGTTTACCTCAGTTTACCTCGGTTTACCTCAGTTTACATAAGTTTACCTCAGTTTACCTCAGTTTACCTAAGTTTACCTCAGTTTGAAGTAATCAGCTGACAACTTCACTTTTTATCACATGGATGTAACATTTTTTTTTAATTCATGCAAATTTTGTTTCTATGAATCGAGAAAACATTGCTGTTAAACTGCAGACAGTAGTGATAAATCAATTTACAAAAGTGTCTTATCAGTGCAGCAATTCAGATTGCTCACGTAAGGAAATGGTTTTGATGAAACTTCAAATTCGAAGTTCTTCAGAATGTTATTTTTCAATATTCGTCGTCAAGAAGATTTTCTGTTTTCATGACGCCTTTACATCGAATCGGTTTTCATTATTTAAACAAAAAATTCTGTGAGACAGTCAACCGAGCAGTCAACTATTTTTCAATCAATTTTTCAATTCAATTTTCTAATCCACTATTTTTTTACCGTGTATCATTTTTAATGATTGATTTGAAAATAAAGCTGATAATTTGATTTCAAAAGATCATAACAAAAGTTTTAAAAATCTGAAGATAACAGACTTCAGAGCCCAAACTGCTCGCAAAACAGAAAAAGGAGCAGAATTTTTCAAAAAATAGGGGTATTAATTATTTAAGTGAAATTAATGTATGAATAACATATTAAATTCAATATGAAACACTTCAGATTTCAGGTCGAAATATATTGCATTTTCAACAGAAAAGTTAAATTTTCACCCAAAAAAAATCAATTTTCTATTTAAAAAAATTGATTGACCAAGGAAGATGATTTTTCAATGAAATAGTTGAATTAAAAAAAAAAAATTAATGTTAGACCAAACAGTTGCATTTACAGCCAAATAGTCAATTTTTAGATAAAAAAGGATTTAAATTCAAACAAAAATAGTTGCGATTTCATTGAAGTAGTTAAATTTTTTAGATGACAGTCGAATTTTCAATCCAGAACTTTTGAACGAAAATAAATAAATTATTGAAACAAAAAGAGGAATTTTCTAGCCAAAAAGACGAATTTTTAAATGAAAGGTGGCCTTTTCAACCAAAAAGTATTGATTTTTTAAAGAATATTAGAATTTTCAAAAAAATAATTGAATTATCAACAAAATAGTCAAATTTTTAATGAACAGGTTGAATTCTTAATATACAAAGATGCATTTTCTATTGGACAGTTGAGTTTTCAAAAAAAAAATTTACAATTGATAACGTTTGTCAAAATTTACAACCAAATAGTTCAACTTTCAAGAAAAATGTACAAATTACAAAAAGTCGAATAGGATGGCTAAATTTTCTGTTCACAAAATTAATTTTCACAAAAAAAAGAAAATTTCAACAAAGTAGGTAAATTTTTAACTGAAGAGATGATTTTCGAACTAATAAAATTGATTTTTAACAAATTGGTTCAACTTTCAATTTTTGATCCAAAAAGACACATTTTTAAGGAAATAGTTAAATTTTCAATCCAAAAGGACGAAATTTTTACCCAAGAAGGCGAATATTCATCAAAATAGTTAAATTTTCAACAACAAAAACTAATCAAGCAGATTAACTTTTTACACATCAGTTCAATTTTGATTCCAAAAATATGAATTTTCAAACAAAAAAAATAATTTTCTACCAAATATTTAAACTTTTGACAGAAAACTATCAATTTTCAACCAAAAATAGGATGGTTAAATTTTCTGTTCACAACATTAATTTTCACAAAAAAAAAAAAAAATTCGACAAAATAGGTAAATTTTCAACTGAAGAAATGATTTTTCAACTGATAAAATTGATTTTTAACAAATTTATTCAACTTTCAACCAAGTAGTTGAATTTTTAACGAAAGAGATTAAATTTCTATCAATAAAGACTAATTTTCAACAAGAAAGTTAAATCTTCAACCAGTAAAATTAATTAAACCAATTATTTGAATTTTCGACCAAAAGGATAGATTTTTAAACAAATAGTTGCATTTTCTAATCAAAAAGATAACGTTTTAACCCAAAATGGAATAGTTAAATTTTCATTACAAAAATTTATTATAAAAAACAAAATTTTCAACAAAGTGATAAAATTTTTAACTGAAGGGATATATTTTCAATTAAAATTTTGGATCTGAAAAAGAATGAACAAAAAATATAATAGTTGGTATTTCAACCGAAAAATATTTATAATTTAAATCAAAAGCAGTTATTGTATTCAACCAGGAAAGATAAATTTAATAAAAAATTTGAATCTTCAGCCAATAAAATGAATTTTTAACAAAGTATTGAAAAAAACGTGAAAAAAGGAATTTTTTTTTTGAAAACAGAGGGAAAAAGAGGAATTCTTTAAAGAAGAAAATATAGGAAAGTCAATTTAAGAATTTTAAATAAGATTAAAATCAAATTCAAAATCCTATTTAATGTCCAATATTCAAGTTAATGGATAGAATTCCTGAAAATGAAAACAAGAATCCAGCGACAAAATTTAGACAATCACCATAAAATGCTCCTATTGTAATTTAAAAAAAAATGAAAAAATAAAAATTTCCTAAAAAAAAAAATTCATTTTTTCCTTGTACAAAAAATAAAAAAGAGGAAAGAAAAATAAAAAGGAAAAAATAAGAAGTCCTTCTCATTTTTCAATTATCATAAAATACTCCTATTGTTATTTGAAAAAGAAAAAATTTCTTCTTTCCTTGGACAAAAAATAAAAAAGAGGAAAGAAAAATGAGAAGGCCTTCTCATTTTTGCCTTCTTATCTTTGCTTTCTTATTTTTCTTTCCTCATTTTTATTTTTTGTCCAAGGAAAAAATAATTTTTTTTTAAATTTTCATTTTTTCATTTTTTTTTTAAATTACAATAGGAGCATTTTATGGTGGTTGTCCAAATTTGGTCGTTGGATTCTTGTTTCAATTTTCAAGAATGCTATCCATTAATATAGGAAAGAGTGACAATAAAGCCAGGAATTATCATATTGGAATCTTCCTTCCTTGCATTTTGATATCATACATATATGTCACCATCAAGAACTTGATTCATCTCCAATTTGCAATCTTTTCATCGCCACAAGAAAAGAGAGACCTTCCACGAAAATAACGACCCAATATTTTGACACTCCTTTGGACTCGAGTCCCCTAGAGTCATTTACTTTTTATTCTTTTAAATTAAATTTATCTTTATTCTGATTCTGCTTCTAGATTCAGAATTCAACCCTTTCTATTTCTACTCTCCCCTCCTGGAATATAGCACCTCTATCTTGGAAAACTAAAAGATTTTATTACACAGGTTCGTGGTGAAATCTTTATTTGGAATCATTCCAAGAACAATAACGCACCACTCGACGTTTCTCTCTCTTTCTTGATCTTGGTCATTTTTGGGTCTCTCGCGCTCTCTTTTTCCCGAAAGCGCAGCAAATAAAAATAAAGGTAATCCAGTTATTTTCTGTTTGCATCGTCCGATGATTCCTCAGATATGATGAGCACGCATGCTCGTTGGTAGTGCCGGCACGCGTGTACCATCATCGTGCATATAAATCAGTCGCGGAGGATCAGATAGGATTTCAAAAAATATAAAATACGCGGCGATATGAAAAAGCGAAGTGAAATGGTGAGGAGAGGAGAGAAGGGTGGAAAAGGATATGAACGAAGAACGATTGCGCGGATGGAACATGAATAGTATCTTTGGATGTCGACCTGGAAATTATTCCTTGTCCAAGTATTGTCCTTTTTTCTATATTTCATGAATCATGTTTAAAACATGATTTTAATTCTTGAGACTCTTCTTATACACACATATATATCACTGGTTTATAACCTTAAAGCAATAACCGCGACTTGAAAACAGAAATGGATGCAGAGGGCTGTCATGCTTGTGTCGCTCCGTGTCCTCAAGCCACCCGTCTAACGCTAGTGTGACGTGGCCATAGGTGTGCTTTACCGCGGTTCTACTGGGAGCCAATGTCATTATCATAGATAGCAGTTGCTCCCAGTGAGATCCTGAGACTTCTTCTATTTTTAAATACGAAATATAAAGGTAATTTTCTATAGCCATCAATCTAAAAATAAGTAATGACTTTAAACCAATTGATACTAGTATTAGAATACTTTTAAATTAAGACATTTTTTCTCATTTAAGAACATTGATATAAATTAAAGATTAACTTAGACAGCCACCATTTTTTTGTTGACGGGGGCGGGGGTGGGGGAGGGGGGGCATTACGTTTTCTGATGATAAATTTTTAAAATGTTTGTGAAAGATGTCCTTCCCTCTTTTTTCAAGAATTCTTTTTTTTTCAGTTTTCAAGGAGGTTTCTTTTTTTCTCATTTTTTTCGCTTAAATCTGAACTGAGTGAATAGAACCCAATCAGCAAATCCAAATATTCTTGGTTAAAAGTTAATTTTTTGGTTGAAAAGTCTACCATTATATTTAGGTTCGGAATTTATCTCGTTTGGTTAAAAATTTAATTATTTTGTTTACAATGCAACAATTTTCCTAAAAAGTAATCTTTTTTTTTTGGTAAAAAATTTAAATACATGCTTGAAAGTTAAACTAATTTGTTAAAAATTAATTTTTTTGTTTGAAATTTATCTCATTGGTGGACAATTCATTCATCATGTTAAAAATTTGTTTTTCATGTTTGGTCGAAAATGAATTTTTTAAACTGAAAATTTATATATTCCATTTTTGATTAAAAAATTATCTTCTTTAGTTAAAAATTTAATTATTCTGTTGAAAATTCATCTTTTTTAGTTGAAAATTCAATTCTATTTTCTTGTGATGAATATCCATGATTTCACATGAAAATTTATCTCTTTGGTTGAAAATTTGACAGTCTTGCTGAAAATTCATTTTTTTCAGAATTAATTAATTGATCTTATCGCGTTAAAAATTTATATATTTTGTTGAAAATTCATCGTCTCTTCAATTAATTTTTTTTGTGAAATATTATCTATAACATGTTTCATTGAGGACACATTTTTTAAAAATCATCTTCTTTGTTTCAAGTTGAACAAGTTTGTAAGAAATTAATTATTTTCATCGTAGATTTATCTTCTTAGTCAAGAATGCAACTATTTGGTCTTAATTCAACTTTTATGTTGAAAATTCATATTTTTTGTTATAAATTCATATTTTTGGTTATAAATTCAACTACTTAGATAGAAAACTAAACTATTTATTTAAAAATTTCACTATTTTATTGAAAATTCGATTTTGTTTTCTTAAAAATATTTGTTTTATCTGAAAATTTTTCTATTCTATTTTCGATTCAAAATGTATCCTTCACACGTAGCAAATTCAACGATTTCGAACAAAATCCACGTATTCTCTTGAGAATTCGTCTATTTGAATAAAAAATTAACTTTTTATGTTAAAAGTTTATCATTTTGTTTCTTCATTTTGGGTCGAATATAAGTAGTTGAAAATCCTGCTTTTTGTTGTTAAAACTTAGTTTTTTAAACAAAGAATCGAAAGATTCCATTTTTTGTTGAAATTTTTGTTGTTGAGAAAATTCAATTATTTTGTTAAACAACTTTTTTTTTTAATTGAAAATTAAGTTGCTTTTTAAAAATTCTTCTATTCCAGTTTAAAAGTCAACTGCTATTTAAAAAATTCAACTTTTAACTTGAATTTATTGAAATTTTGTTGAAAATTCGTCTACTTAGGTAGCGGTTCCAAATTTGACTTCCCTCCTTTCCCCACTTACCCCACATCTAACTTCCCCTGACTCCCAACTTCCATTTCCCCTACTACTACACCCCTTATTTCCTCTCACTTCCTCTCACTTTCTTTACTTATCCTCCCCTCATTTCCCCTCATTTCCCCAACTGTACCTGATTCCACTCCCCTAATTTTCCACTTCTCATTCACCCTTATTTTCCATACCCCCTTCCCTTATTTTTCGTCAGTCCACCTACTCTGCATTTATTTTTCCTGAGTTCCCCTACTTCCCTCATAATTTCCCCTACTATACTCCATTCTACTCCCCTCATTTCCTCTTATTTCCCCTACTTATTTCCCCTTATGTCCTCTACTTTACATAATTTGACTCTTCTTATTGTCCTTTACTTCCTATACTCCCCCACCCCTCATTTCCCATCACTTACACTGTTTACCCTCCCATAATTTCGTAACCCCTACTTCTCCACCCCCTATTTCCCCTCACTTTCTCTACTTTTCCTCCATTCATTTTCCCGTACTTCTCTTCTCCTAATTTTTCCAATTCCTCACTTAATTCCCTCTTTATTTCCCCTAATTCCCCTATTTTCTTGTCACCTAACTTCTCTTACTCCCACTTTCCTCATTTTCCTTGACTTTACTTAGCTTCTCCTACTTACCCCTCTCACATTTCCCCACCTTAACCTAATTCTACTTCCCTTATTTGCCCTTACTTTTTCTTCTTTCATTTACCCCCATTTTCACTAATTTTCCATTCTTTCCTTTTATATTCCCTAACTTCCCCTAAATTCCTTCATCTCATTTCATCTAACTTCAACTTTCATTCCTCCCTTCATTTCCCCTACTTACCTTTCTCACATTTCCCCACCTTGACCTAATTTCACTCCCTGTATTTCCTCTTACTTCTCCTTCTTCCCTCTCCTCTATTTTCACTTATTTTCCATTCTTTACCTTCTTTTATTTCCCCTATCTTCCCATAATATTCTTCATCTCATTTCATCTAATTTCAACTACCTACCTTTCCTTTATTTCCCCTACCTCCTTTTCACTTATCCACCCTACATTATCTAATTCTAATCTTCTTATTTTCACTAATTTCCTCTTCTTTCCTTCTCTTATTTTCCCTTATTTCATCTATTTTTTCTCCCTGTATTTCGCCGACTTCCCCTACTTTATCACCATACATTTTCCCTTACTTCCACTCCTCTCACTACCTCTTTACTTACCCTAGTCCCTCTTTATTTCCCTTACTTTTCCTCCTCGCACTTCTCCTACTTTCCCTACTTCTCCTCCCTTTATACCTCTCCCTTTCCATCACTTCCCCTCCTAAACTATAAGGGTTTCTGCCCGGGGCTGAAAAACCCTAAAATACTCAATAATAAAGTGTATAACTTAAATATGTTATACCATAATTTTAGAAATTAATTTGAATTCAGAGATGAACCTGAAATACCCAAAAAAAAATCTGGGTTTAAGAAATTCAATATCTGATTTACAGAATTTTATTACACGTTTTCTTAAATTCAAATTTCTCTAACTCCCACCATTTACCCTCCCATCATTTCGCATAACTACCCATACTTTTCTACTTCTTATTTCCCCTCACTTTCTCTACTCTTCCTACATTCATTTTCCCTTACTTCTCCTCCCCTTATTTCTCATTGACTTACTCAAGTCCATCTTTATTTCCCCTATTTTCTCTAACTTCTCTTACTTCCACTTCCCTCTTTTTCCCTAACTTTCCTCAACTTCCCCTTCTCACACTTCCCCACTTCGATCTAATTTCACTCCCCTTATTTCCCCTTACTTGCACTTCTTTCCTGCTCTTTCATTTCCCCTAACTTCCCCTGATTTTCTTCGTCTCCTTTCATCCAACCTTCAACTACCTCCCTCCCTTCATTTCCCCTACATCCTTTCCATTCATTCACCCTACTTCATCTCATTCCACTCCTCTTATTTTCACTAACTTCCTTTCTTTTCCTTCGCTGATTTCCCCTCATTTTCTCTATTTTTTTCTCCCTCCA
This sequence comes from Andricus curvator, assembly GCA_932195095.1. Taxonomy (NCBI): domain Eukaryota; kingdom Metazoa; phylum Arthropoda; class Insecta; order Hymenoptera; family Cynipidae; genus Andricus; species Andricus curvator. The sequence goes on from CAKNYM010044144.1 coordinate 18,578, forward strand.
TTCCTTCTCACTTCCCCTACTTTATTTCCACTTATTTTCCATTACTTCCACTCCCCTCAACCCCCTTTACTTACCCTAGTTTCTCTTTATTTCCTCTACTTTTCCTCCTCGCACTTCTCCTACTTTCCCTACTTCTACTCCCCTTATACCCCTCTCTCCCACCACTTCCCCTCCTAAACTGTAAGGGTTTCTGCCCGGGGCTACGAAACCCTAAAAATACACAATAATAAAGTGTATAACTTGAATATGTTATACCATAATTTTAGAAATTAATTTAAATTCAGTGATTATTATACCATTAAGCCATTTCCCTTTCGGGGTATGCGTGAAATACCCAAAAAAATTTCTGGGTTTGAAAAAATTCAATATCAGAATTGCAGAATTTTATAAAACGTTTTCTTAAATTAAAATTTTGTTAAAATCAAAAAAAAAAATTCATTGTTTATCTGTAAAAAAAAAGTTCCTTTGATTCATTAATGTTGGCTTGATTTAAGTTCACCCCCGAATTTAATTTCATCGCTGAACTTTAATTTTAAAAAAGATTTGATGAAATCGGCATCAGGGTCTAAAAATTTTTGTTTTATATTCCAGACCCTAATGTCGCAATTAAAAAAAATCTTCTTTACAACAGGGTCATCCACTATTTATTTTTTATTTTTTGCAATTGAAAATATATGCTCTAAAATCACTAATAATGCTAATAATACGCAACAAGTATTATAAAATAAAGTATTTATAAAATTCTTTATAAATCTCATAATCATACATTTTATAACAATTTTATAGAAGTATTTATAAAAGTATTTATAAAATTTGATAAAAGCATCTACAAAGAAAATTGAGGTTAGGTTTTCGGGATGCAATATTGCCAATATGGCATATATGTTAGGATTCTGCTATAGCAATTATCATTCTAAATTAATGAATTAAAATAAAATGTTCAAAGTTTTAACGTCAGTTATCCCAAATAATTTTTTTTCCCACTTTTACGATCGAGTCTCAGCAACGTTCAAATTGGTGCACTTTGCAAATAAATCGCTTATCATAAGTGTAATCACTATTGGAAAATTATCCAAACTGGCTTTAACGTATCCAGGCATACTGATACTTCATAAAAATAAACCCTTCTACCTAAAACACGTTGATGTTTAATTATTTCGATTGTTTTTATCAAACTGACCATGTATTTTCTTCAGCTTTGACGGCGCGTGACGTCACACGATGTGTTTCAAGCCATGAGGGCGCCACATGTTTCGTTTCGAAAATTGACATTTTCGCTTGATATTTTGTCACTTTTTACTAAATTATTATAAATTATTAAAAATGAAGTTTTAATTTCACATTTCAATTATTTAGGAGTCCAAGTTTATAAAAAGGTCAACTTTATGGCAAACAAAATTTTGGTGGATGACCCTATTATTATGACACTTGAGTTTATTAAAACCCGATGTCTTTCGAAAAGCCAGCAAAGATGTCATTTAACTTGAAGGTGTAACATTTTGAAATTATTTTTTTTCACTGTTTGACTCATCTCGAGTCCGGTCACACCCAGTCGGCGCCCAGGAATAATAGCTGTCTTGGACCTGGACCGGAAGTCGGCCCCCGACCCTTTGGTCCCCCACGCAACCAAAGCGTTCGGAGATTCGATGGTTTCGGTCGCGATGTCTACATAATGCAACCGTGAGCGCCCACCATCAGGGCAGCATCACTACCATCAAGGCAGCATCACTACCATCAGAGCAGCATCACTACCATCAGAGTACAATCGCCACGTTTGATTTCAAGTCCTATCCCATCGTACACTCATATAGTGTACTAATGATGCCTACACGACAGCAACACTGACACGGACTTCGTGGGCGACTTGGTCTTCTAATACACTCATGAGTCCTGCTATGCAGTCTCCTCTCAAGTTGGGACCAAAAGGACACAGGGGACGAATTTCAATATTTATAAGTTATTGTCTTGAATTTGGGGTCATAATGACAATATGCTCTTGGATCCTCAGACCTTTGCGTCCCCTTTATGACCCAGAGATCGATGGCAAGTTTGTGAATAATAATGAGGAAGGAACCTTTGGTGATAATGAACATCGATGTCCCTAATAATTATCAGCCTACGTCCCTGAATATAGGGAGGCATTTTTATTTATTAAATGTCTGATAAATAATTTTCTTCAACTGTCGAACAATAATTAAGGAAATTTGAATTTTATGAATTTAGATGTTGAAAAGTTAACTATTTTGGTAGAAAATACAATTTTTGTAAATTCTGTTGTTGAAAATTGAACTTTTGAAGATCCATTTGTTGAAAGTTCACCTAAATTTTGTGAAAAATTCAACTGCTGCAAGTTTAACTATTGAAAATTGTAGAAAATCAACCTGTTGAAAATTGAACTTTTGAGGATTCGACTGCTAAAAATTGAAGAAAATTAAAAAATTAACTGTTAAAAATTTACATGTTTTGGTTGAAAATTCAACTTTTAATAATTAAACTGCTAGAAATAGAGCTCATCAAAATTAATGAAAGTTAAAAATTCAAATTTTGGAAATTCCAGCATTGAAAAGTGAACTATTTTGGTAGAAAATTCAACTGTTGAAAATCTAAATATTTTGGTAAAAATGCAACTATTTGGTTGAAAATTAACATTTTCCGTTGAAATATCAACAGCTAAAATTGAGCTGTTGAAAACTAGAGAAAAAAAGAAATTCAAATGTTGGAAACTCAATTCAACTGTTGAAAAGTAAAGAAAATTGAAAATTCAACTCTTGAAAATTTAACTATTTAGGTTGAAAGTTCAAATAGTTGGTTTGAAAATTCTACTGCGAAAAATTAAACAATTGAAAACTGAAGAAAATTTGAAATTCACATGTTGGAAATTTAAATGTTGAAAATTTAACTATTTTGACAGAAAATAGAACTGTCGAGAGTTGTGTAAAATTGAAAATTCAACTTTTGAAAATCTAATTGCTG